>JAHZNB010007315.1:0-15664 GCA_027744295.1 Callyntrura guangdongensis | reverse complement strand
CAGCTAAATAATAATTCATAGAAAGTGGGCAGCGAATTCCCATAACATAAATGTTTTGCTTGCTACTAAAGCTTTTTTGTGTGACTGTACTTATAACCTGTTTTCAAAGCTGCAGAACTCTGAATTTTTTTTAGCTTACATTTAATTTACCGAGGGTTTCTATGAACCCCTGGCAAATCATAAACAATGTACACAGGGAAATAATATAACTAATCCACATATCCGAGTTTCTCAGTAGGAGAAATTATTTTTATGTCTTCTAACCAATGTATATGACACACACAATCAATTCAGCCAAGTGTTAAGCAGGAAATGGAGCAGTAGCACCAGCGGAACCAGTCATTATATTGTGGCTGTTCTCACGGTGAGCTTTCCAAAGAGAAAAAAATAAACGTGTTATAGTAAAAAAATTAAAAGTGTTCGTTCTGTCCGGATTAGTCATCCCAAAAAATATTGAGTCACCTCATTTCGGATTTAGACGTGTCCTGTGACCTGTATGGTTGGTGGATGATGACCATTTACCTTGTTAGTTTTTTAATATAGTACGCCTACCAGTTAATAAAAATGTCGGAACACAAAGTGCACTTCATGACACCAACAATAATAAATCCATGCGTTTTTGACTGATGGAGAACTCATTGTATAGCTTGATACTTATCAGCAAATACATTGGTCGAAGTTCGAATGTTTACTTTAATCATGGCCTCATTTTTTCTAGCAAATGAATGATAGTGCTAAGTTTTCTCGGCTCTTTCCTCTATCTTCACAAGATCAGTATTAGTGACCGCATGGGAAGGTTAATCTTTCTTGAAACTGCTTAAGCCAGTTAATTTTCTGCTTTCAAAAAATGCCTCATGGGAATGGCACAGAGTGAAGTTATTTAATTACGCATATTATAATTAATCTCGGTTTGGTTTATTAGATGACTCATCATCAACCAAATACTTCACAGTAGCGATCTAAATAAAACAATGTTTTATTAGCATATTTTCTCTGCAGGCAACTCTGCCATTGACGAAAACATGCCATTTTGGATGGTTGTTATGTTGGTCTCGCTGTTTTAGTGCGGTTTTTTTATTGTTTTAGCTTCATTTATGACACGTGACACGCTTCTAAATGAACTTGCTCCTTCCAACAACACTAAAAACCTACCGCCTGTAATATTTACGCTCTGTTTAAAGTTTAAAACGCAGTTTGGGTATAAATCAGACAGCGATGGGAAAAGCACTGTGAAATGTTGTGCTGAACGTATTAACTGCAAACGAGGTAACTAGACAGTAAGCAAAAAGCACAAACACACAAAACGAACCACTAACCAGCCAACGATTACCTGTTCTGTGAATGGTGGAAATTTTCCAGTGGACAAAAGTGGTAATATCTACCAAAATTTAGTTGGACAGTCACAAGTTTTATTCTATATAGATGAACAGTCCAGTGGACATTCACGTTTTTCCTGTAGGCAAGAGATAGAAAATTTCAGTAAATTTTACTGGTCAGTGGACGCTTTTATTCTTAGCAAGCTGTGCAGCCGGGAATGTGGGCAGGAGTTTGGAAAAAAATTAAAATGTAGGGGAACATGAGTAAAGCAGGAAATTACATATAGACATCCAGCAGAGTCAGACACGCTCAGAGCAAAGCAGGGAAAACCAGCACTAAATTCTAGATGGGTAGCTTGCAATATCAAGGTCATCTGGATTCAGGATATTTAATTTATAGCAACATGCGCCGTCCACCGTGGAGAGTAAAGGATTGTTAAGATTGGTAAGTTGAAGAGCTTGCCCTCCAACAAAGCAAGCCTTCTGACCACAAAACACAAAATCACTGGAAAATAGCATAAAAATCACAACCTGTTTACGGTGAGCACAAAGTTGAGATTGTTAAGTTAAGACAGGTAAGTGAATGTCGTACCCTGTACCTACGAATAGCTTTAATCACTGTTATCTACCTATTGTCAATTTTCCGAGTTTTTGGCTGGGGTTTGTTTCCATTTATTCTTGTTCGTACTACAATGTACTTGCCAATATAGGTACTAAATGCAAATCGATGTACACTTGCACCTGATGCTCATGGAGTATAACTTAAAAAAAGCAACGAGATGGTCTCAAGGGTGACCATGTTTTGTGAAAAGGAATGAAAGTCATGTGCGAATGAAAAAGTATTGCTGAAAGTGGATACTACTATGTCAAAAGTTAAATATGTTACGCATTTAATTATTGAAAATGCGTAAACATGATTCTAAGGCGGCACAAACACATGGCATAAACATCATGGTACGCAAAATCTTGATTAAAAATCACGATATAAGAATAGTAATTGTGTGTTCAACCCATTAAGCAGACTGTTCTATAATAAATTGTTTTTAATTAACTTTACTATCGTCACATTTAACGAGTGAATTATTTGTATTCAGAAATATTACATTATATGTAGACGATTAAAATATTATAACATTTGTAATTGGTTAGAGGTGGTGGTATGGTGAGTGAGTGGTCATTCATTATACCACTCATCACATTCCTCCGTTAATGTAAAATATAAGCACATTTTTATATTACATCTCGATATTATGTAATACAAATATGGTGAACGGGAATCTCAATCTTGCCACATCGATAGTCACACGTACGGACGAGCTAAAATAATAAAGGTGTTTCGGCATTTTAACCTTAACAATAAAATATACAGTAATATAAACTTAGTTTTTCTAGAAGGGCAACTGGAGGTTTGCTACTATGTTCAGCATATTCTTTACCAGTGTTGACGGTTTCATCCTTTCATGGGCTGTATGGATGGTGAATGTCGACTATTTGCCTTGTCATTTTTTAAAAATATGCTTACCAGTGAATAAAATGTTGTTCGTGACGACAATTATATAATTTGATGGATTGAATAACCCTAGCGATGTGTTTTTGAGCTGATCGTCAACTCTTCAGCAAACACATTGGTGACAGCAAGTAAACACAATCGTTCACTTGCTTTAGGGTCTTACCATTTCTAATAGTTGTCTAGTTGTCTACAAGGGCTAAATTTCCTCCATACTTGTTCCAATCTCAAGGCGATCAATAATAGTAGCAATGTGTACTTGAGATAGGATACGATAATATGTTTCTGGGATTGGATAAGTTAGTCTAAGTTCTTCGTTCAGAAAAACATAACAAAGTATTTTAGCATTAATGTCGTTTTTTCTTTAGTAGGCAACTCATCAATAAAATACTTCACACAAGGATTTTTTATTAGCTCGTTTCCCCTACAGCGACACGCGCTATTGACGAAACGTGTTCTTCGATGTTTGCCTTAGGGATCTTGCTGTTTTGGGGAATGCTTCCTTACTTTAGTTTCGTTTGTGTCTCGTGGATTCATAAAGGCGCAATTCCAATTTACGCCCCTATTATTCTCAACATTATTCCAATTCCATTGGTTATCATAATTAATGTCCTCATATTGCGTGGGGTAAGATAAAGTGTTATGTGATAAATTTTTATGGTTTTTGCTACAAATCAATGATTTTGTTCTTCTAAATAATCAGTTTTGTAAACTTCGGCAACAATCCATCCGGAAAAACAGTACTCATAAACAGCGTGACATAGAACATTACAAGGTTAAAAATATGCTGTTCGTAATTGTGCAAGTGTTCAGTCTCTGCCACAGTTTTGAGTTTATTCAAGTGACGAGCTACCTAGCAATTAACATTATGTCTCATGAAGATACCATTTATTTTTACTACTCAACTGCAGCGTCAATTTTGTCATTTACTGATGAAACCATTCAGAAGCGTTTTTTTAAATATTACACTGCCCAGAATGAATAACTTTATTCTTTTATTTAAGTCACAACTTATAATTTTGTGAAAACTTTGAATCAGTTTATTATTTTAAAATGTCGAAAGTGATCACACCTAACCAGTAAAGGAAGAATAAGGGAATTATGTAAGTTCACAATAACCTGGATTTCAACGTGGCTGTGGTGTCGGCATTGACAATTTAGTTTGCTGAAACATTTAAAAACCGTATTTTGTGATACTGGGCTTAAACGTTAGATTTTTTCAGTTTAATTGATGGAGGTGAACTGTTTGATGGGATTATAACCCACCTCTCCTTTCTAGCGGTTAGAACGAGCTTGTCGGTTTCCTGACGAACATTCTCTCCAGAATCCGGTGTAGCCTTGCAACTCGTTATTACCTCCATCTGCTTAAACCAGTTACGGTGATATAACTAACCAGCCAAATCTTTCTTCCCACGAAATGTACCTTTTGTATAGGTTATCTATTAATTACTGTTACATACCTTGGCAAAGTTGTAACGCTTATGCAGATCTTTCCCACAAAATGCATGCTCCCAAGCAAGATGTCATCCTGTTTGGACCATACCAAAGCACAAACGGTTACAACAAATAACGTCACAAGTTGTGCCGTTTTGTTGGAGTAAACTTTTTGCGATTTTTTCTGGTTTGTTTACTAACTGCTGTTTTTAATACACTGATTATTACTGAATATTATATAATTGATCACAGTTAGGATTATTGAAGGTCCATCTCGTCTGGTTGCAATATTGCGACTGGTGATCGACTGAAACTGCACAAGAGGCACTATTTACGATCATTTATTTGTAGTTCGGTAATTATTTCTCATGGCCACGCTCTAGAAATGTAATGCGTTCACCTGTGGCTGAATGCCACCGCGTAGTTGTTGATTGGTTTTGCCGAGAACAAGATTAGAAGTAGTACTGCAGCGTATGACGTCAGTATATCAGTCCCCTGTACTTTACCTCTAGTCACAAACCAGTTCAACAGATCTAGCAGCTTTTTAATTAGAAGTAGGGGAATGTGAATGCTAATTCGTAACAAAATTACAATTCAACGACGAAGACATCCGTTTTAAAACTTTCCCTGCTTCGTTGCATGCTTTGCTATTGGTTTTGTGATTCATAACGTTTATTCAATTTTGGCGAATGCATGGTACACGTTGTACTGCAATGCCGGCATCAAAGCCTGGGACTTCGAAGGACCAATCTTCCTGGAGACAGAAGTATTCCAGGTAATTTTTAAAAATATAATTTGGTTTCAATTTTCCTAACCTTTTTCACTTTTGTCACATCCCGTATGTCCAGTCAATCATGCACCCTTATAAGAAACCTCAAAACTAAATTGTTAAGTTTTCCAGGAATGGGTTCGTTTACGCAAGGCCATACGTTAACTGAATATGTAGTGGGTCCTTAGCAAATTGAGGCCGTAAATTTGTAATTAACATGTTAAAGAATTAGTGAAATAATGGATAACCTCACATGAGCTGAACCAGTGAATACGTAGGAGAAAGTGGGCACAGGTGGATAAAATCATGCACAGCATAAAGCTCCATGAACGTTAAATAATTTTTAAAAAAGCATTTGACTCCCATCGATCTGATGTCTAACATAATTTTACCATACTGGCATGCATAGAATAACAACATATTTCCTTGCGTACGAAATCGCATAAAAACCAGATTCAATATTACATTTTTGTTTAGAAACTTGCATCGGACCAGACAAGATGTAATGTAAGCAGGAGTCACCAAGCAGCTCAATAACAACTTGTAAAAAGCGGACAGCAAATTCCCATATCATACGTAAAATGCTTGCTACTAGAGCCTGTATTGCGTGAGTATACTTGGGACTTTGTATCTGGATGTATTTAAAATATTAGTATTGCGTCAATAGAACGATAAATTATATTTGAAATAAACTCCATGATAACATCCCTGTCAAAAAAGCAAAACCTACCATACTCTAAACGAAGAGGATTCAAGATTGCAGCTGTAAAATTTAAATTTTGTTTACCCTCGTCATTTACTATAGGAAGTTAATGCCGTTCTGAGTATATGATACCTCACACAAAGGGTCGCTGTTTTGTGTGAATAATTAATGAAATGTGAAATAAATATTTAATATTTAGAATCCTTTATTTTCGGGGTAAATACATGTATGATAGAGCTAAATGTTAAGTGGAGTAGTTATTAAAAACATTTATATGACCACCAGTATAAAGCAAATCAAAAATTAAATCTTACCGAGAGTAACAAGTAAATAATTTTAGATAATACAATTTATTACAAAACAGCATTTGCCTGAACTATTTTTAATTTTAAGATGTAAGAGAATCGAGATAAATTCGAGAGGTAATCAGTAGATACTGCTGTTTAAACCTAAATGCATGGTACATTGTTGTAAACAGTAAAATATCTAAAATAATATTTAAAATATTAGTATTGCGTCGATGGAGCGATCAATTATATTTGCAAAGTAATTGACCATGAAATTCTTATCAAAATAACAAAAAGTATCATACTTTAAACGTAGCGGGTATATAGCTTGTATTTGCAATTTGTGAATTTTGTCCATCTTTAATTTTGTTCTCGAGAGAATCAAACTAGCTCTAAGTTTATGATAAGTCACGCACTTAACCGTCATTTCCAGTGTAGTGCACACCAAAAACATAATTGTGGCTATAACGACTACACAAATCAAAATTAGGACAAAAACTATATAAAGGGGCAGTGAAACTAAATCAGGCGATGTTTTGAACAGTAACAGCATAATAACTACAGTTAACCAGAAAATATAATACAAAACCAGATAAAGAATACGGTTGATCTTATGCTCCGTTGACTGAAAAATTATAAGTAGGTTGATATAGAACAATCGAAATATTTTCAATGACTTTTCCCTGGCAAACAAATAATTGCCCAATTGTTGAAACCTGTCAATAACCACAAGCAGAGTGATGTACCAGAACATAATGGCTCTTAAAACAACCATCATAAATATGTACATATATAAAAATCTCAAAAAATACCGAAAAATTATAGTCGTAATTGTGTGTTGATACTTTGAAGGAAAACAACAAATATCGAGTACATGCGCAAGACAATCTGTTGTAACCATTGGAAATACGGCAGCTACTAACATTCCTGAAATTCCTGCAACTGCTACAGGGAGGTAACGTAAAGATTTCGCCCAACTGCTGCAACAATCCCCATTTTCTGGACGAAAAAAGTACATACAAATGCAATAAACTCCACGAAATGTCAATTGATATTAATGGATAAGTTATTATACCTCAAGCAAAACTATAATAAAATTAGTTCCTTACGGTTCAGGGCAACAAAACTTAAGAAAACAATTTTGGTAACAGCTAGGTATAGTGTTGGATCGGTCACCAGTTTTAAAAATAGTAAACCAAACAAAGAAATAATGCAGGCGAGACCAAGAACTAAGCAGTTTGTGAAAGAAAAAGTCCTGGCGGGGCTTACGCAAACCCTCCAAATGATAAGGCTAATGTTACCAAAACAATACAAAAAAATTAGAAGCAAGATGCCACAAAAAGGAAACCATTCCCAAACTGATCGAACGATCTCTAACTTGGAAAAAATTTGATTCCATTGAAATGGCTGAGGAATGCAAAAGTATAATAAATTGTTTAGACGAAAAGCTTGTTTTTCTAGTTTTGTTAGACACATTATTCAAACGAAATTTTAAACCGCGCAGCAAAACAAACTGAATGGAACTAAGTTGCACAGCTAAACTGACCCGTTTAAAAAATTTAGGTTGTAAATATGCAGTTAGCGTTAATATTTAAAGTACACGAGAAATTGTTCGTGACAATTTGAATTTGGATTTTAAATGTTCCTAATGAAAACATGGACTTGTTAACGCGACCAAAAGTAAAGGTTAAATAAGTCACATTTCTTAAGTTTGTAAAGTTAGCCATACGTGAGGTACTATTGGAAACTTTGCAATACTAAAGGACGATCAAGCTTTGCTATTTACGAGTGCTATCTCTTAATAGATAAGGGATTTATCATTCCTTGTTTCTTTATGAATGTTTTACTTGATTTTCTTCTATTTAAGTATTTAAATATAAAAATATAGGGTGGCTCATATGTTCACATACTGGCTTTGACATGAAAATGATCATGAAAAAGATTCGAATATTGAAAAACGGTTTGTATTTTTGAATTCGTCACACTTTAAAATACTAAATTTGGTTTTTGTTATAAAAAATTCATGGCTAAATAATTTTTTACGAACGTTTGAAAACGTGTTGTTAAAAAGGGACATTTTCTGCAAAAAATTTTTGGGTTAAAATCCAGGTTCAGTACCGTGTACCACTTTAACGGTGAAAGTTTCAGCAATGTTGCATATAATGAGTTGATTAGCAGTTATCTAGCTACATTTTAAACAGCAGATCAGGAATTTTAGAGATGGCTGCTAACATTGCCAGTCGAAAAGTGTGTGAAAAAGGCAATATACATCTTAGACAAAATTGCCGTAAGTAAAAGAAAAGTCAACCGATGCGCAGTGTGTCATATTAAAGCGGACATAATGGGGATTATATCCTATACCATGAACAGTGCACTAATTGTATCTTTAAGACCCACAAATGCTTGGTACAAACGACTGCAAAAAATACTCTCCTAAGAGTTTTTGCTAAAAGTCGTACTTAGAACTTTAGTTTTTGGAGCCTTTCGTAAAGGTACTCATAATTCCATCGAACCGGTAAAAACTTGCCTAAATATCACTGTCTAAAATGTGCATAAGTCAGTATCTTCACTATTTCGGTGTTTTGTATTATTGGCCTTTGATTATATGAGTAGATTTTGAAATTAAGAACTTTGCGATATTTCAAAGACATTTTCCAACAAACGTAGTAATATTGTTTATTACTTAAAATTGTTAAACAAACCCAAATTTGGTACTTTAAAGTGTAAAGAACTCAAAAATGCTAACCGTTTTTCCATGTTCGAATCTATATATGTCCATTCTCATGCCAAAGCCAGTATGCTAACATTTGAGCCACCAGTTATATTTTATTAATATCATTCCAACAAAAATCCTGACAGACAAACTTGTTAAAAAGTGTATTATTTTATCGAATATGTTTTACGAAGCAGAATGTCAAAAGTAAGTACAAGTAGAATTGTCCGACAAATCCAAACTTATCTTTGTCACTTTTTTATAGCATTAACTTTATTTAAGAACAGTTTATCAATTTTTAAAAACAAAAAGGAAATTTCCTCCCAGCTGTTATGCTAATATGTACCGGAAGTTTATAAAATAAAACAGGTGAGAGTGACAATGGCTTTAATAAGTAGTTAGAAACAAAATGTACCAAAGTGGAAAAAGTTTTGCATTTGCAGATACCTTACAATACAATCTTTAAAATTTACGCTTTGGGATAAAATATTTTTTTCATTACATAAGCATTTACCCTTCCGTCTGTTTTTAAACGTCTTTTCCAAACATTTAAAAATTAACGTTAATTTGAGATGTAATTACGAAAAATACTTACACAGTGGAGGCTACAACTGATTTTTAGTTTTTAAATTTTTTAAATTGATTATTGTATATCTCACCGGTGTTTCCATTGAACATCCGATATTTCGGAGAACATCTATTAAAATATAAGTCCAAGCAGGGGTCTTTTTTAATATCTCCAAACTGTTCAGGATAAACTCAGGGTATCGAACACTGTATAACACTGAATTTCGAATATTTGCTCGGTTTGGTCAAAGAATACACCATGGGCAGTTTGTGCTGTGGAAATTTTGAGGAATTGAATTAGTATACAAAAAGCGGGGTCGTCTACAGCGACAAAGTAATGCTCTGAAAAACAACCAACTAGTTTTGGTAATATTTTTTACAGAGTTTATTATTATAAAAATGGTAGCAAATTATTAATTGATGGATTCATATCATAACAAGAAAATAATACCATTTGTTTCTCAACTTTACACGTTGATGTTAATAATCTAAAAGAAAAACCACTATTCTTAGGTGGCGAATAGTCACATCTCAGATATACAATATATTGTATTTACTATTGTAAACTAAGCTTTAGCAAGTTATTAGGATCACAGACATGTTCGTCTGTCTGTCAGTCCATGTACAAACAGTATAACTTCTGTTCTGTTTGACATAAACGAACCAAATTTAGTACACGGTTACGTTGAGTCAACAATGTCAAGAGATATATTGACTCAACATATCTCTATTGATAGAATTCCAACCCTAGATGTTACTTCTGTCACGACCGCTTACAAAAGTTACATAATTGAGTTTTACACTCTTCTGGTTATAGTAATACACTCTGTTAACATGGGATAAAACAGCCCCCATATTTTGATCCTACTTGTCACATTTAAGCCCAAATTTTCAAAAGACCACAGTTAAATGTTGCCGTACTTGTAACAATTACTATAAAAAAATTCAGGGAAAACGGTCAATGTCTGTTCAAATTATCAACCAGAAACAAAATTTTTACTGTTAACATAGATTAAAACAGGTTTGATAATTTGATCAAAAACTAAGCTATATAACAATTTAGATGTAAATGACTAGTTTGCATGATCGTAACAAGCATTTTTTATATATGGGTACACGGGCTTATGGGTATACTGCAAGCGGAGCAAATTTATGGCCAGTTCCGATTTACATAAGAATACATTACGAAACCGTTCTTGGTGTACATATGGGTTGATTGTTACAAGAAAAGTAGTAATGTTTCCTACAGAAATCTTTTAAAAATATAGGAGGAGAAATTTTACAATTTTTTTTGGTACCAGAAACCGTCTGGGTAACCGTTACTCTACTGCTACACACATTTACACACGTTTGTATCGAAGACAACGCTTCTCCCGATAAATAAATCATAGGACGGAGTTATGCCATTGGAGTTGATGCGTTTACTGGTGCGGTGTGAATACCCAGACGGTTTCAGGTACCAAATAGTTGTAAAATTTCTCCTTCTAGATTTTTAAAAGTTTATTGTAATTAATCGCAATTAATTTGTTATAACGTCGTATTTGATTTAAACGAAGGGTAAGCTTATGGTTTATATGCCTTGTTTTATGTTTTAAAATGTTTCGTTCTAATCTTTTTACACTATGCTCTTTGTATTGTACATTGTAATTTATTCCTAAATATTTGATAAGCTACCCAAGTCAGTTATGACAATAAAGTGTTTGGTGTGTTTAATACAATACTACTGAGATATAGCAACATACTTTAGTTGACGTCGTACGTATTTTCTGTTTGCAATGTGAGAATTATTTATTTCGTTTTGAAATAATATGTAATAAAATAAATCGACAGGAAGTAATACAGATAAGAAAAATAGGTGATAAATCTTTGAGAATGTGAGTCATCATAAATTTAACAACGCTAACTTGGTTCTTAAAGTAATTTTTTCATGTACACGTATTCATCGTTTACCGACAGAACCTCCAAAATTTTGTTAGTTCACTAAAATTAAGTATTCACCTGCTTATTATTGCGATACAAACAACTTAGTAAACGTCAATAAAATAGGTGACAAGAATGTTATTTTGTTTCATAAATGTAGTCTCAATGCAAACATGGTTTAAACATTTGTAAATATTTTTATCCTTTACATTGACAACTGCGTAAAACAGTCGACGGCAAATACTAAACCGTTTATCGGTAGTGCAATATAATCTAACTTAAATTGAACACGTTCACCTGCGGTTCAGGCAGTTTTCTTAGACCCAATAAAGTTTTTTTCAAGTTTAGCCGTTAAATGAGGTATGCTGACATGAAATATTTCTTGGGTGGATACATTAGTGCTAAAATAATATTAAAAAATACGTTTGAAAAATAAGTTTTCCAACCGTCTAGACACGAAAACAACCAGCCGAGACAATACGTAAAGCAACTTAGACCCTATACACGTTGAGTGTTTTGCTGTTTTGTGTAATAAGTTTTTGCCAACGCAGTTAACATTAGCATATTTCTAATCTAAAGACTTGTCAGAATTTCAAAAATATATGCTCAAACCTATCATAAGAATAGATTTGCGTATTGTGGTTATGGAATAATAGATTGAAAATATATACTTAGTAATTCCGAACCGAACTAGTAAAGAGATCAGTAAAGTAGAAAAACACTTATTTTTTGTTTCAGACTGAGAACCTCAAGTAGCATATCAGTGTCCATATATTGCAATACCGCTTAAACTGAAGTAATACCAATCCGTAGGCAGTGCTGTTATCAATATCAAAATGTATCGTTTTCTGGTATTGAAATTGATTTCAGTTTTTTATCCAGCAAATTGTGCTCAATTGGATATTCCTGCTCTAGCTGATGTAACCTCAGATACGCTAATTAACATTGTAACAAAAACAGTATCAAATGCACGGAATCCCAAAACTTCTGCTCACGTAGAATTGTATCCACACAATTGCATACACTGGAATGAATGCAAGATACGATGCATTTTAAGATGCCTACCTTTAACTTTGTTTGGTTTCTCTCTTGTTTACGAAGCGGTTATAGCAATTAAAAAAATGTACTGGCTTGTTATCTCCCAGATTTGATGATATCCTAAAACTGTCGTATGTATGTACACGTATCACGATTAAACTCGTAAACTACGACACCGGCTTTACACCCGTTTTCTCCACGTGCACACCTAACATATCTAAGTTGATCTATTCAGAGAACGAGTGAGTTGAAACAAACACCCGTCACTAACTAACAACGATCGCAAACAGACAGTAAAACTGTGAATTAATCCTTGATGTGGTACTGGCGATGGTTGTTGATATTGTTATATTACGCGAACTCTTGTCTAACAAAACTGCCACATTACGCAAATTCTTCTTTAGGCATTTTAACTCATATGGCTTTTTTGACTTGTGCGTATTTTTCATGCAAATTCGTCATTTGCATTCTCTCCGTAGACATTCTCTCATCAAACCGTGTGAATAGACGACAACAAAAAAACAAGAAACAACTATTAGTATACAAACAAGAGTAAAACCTGAAAAAAATTGTTTTGAGGTAACAAGATACAAGGGAAAATGAATGAGAGATATGGCATCTGTCAATTGCTGAAGACGTCCCATGATTAATATTTTCCCAATGTTATTGCAATGTGTTATTAAATTAACCATGTTAATAGTCTGCTTTAATATCAAACATTGTGGGATGTGTTTTTGTTTTCTCAATATTTTTGGTCAAATTTTGTGTCTAACAAATTTATTTTCATTTGTTTTGTATGAATACATCCATAAAGTATCATTCATTTATGTACATAAACTTATTTGAAATAGCTGATTATTACTGAAAGCATAAGTATTACAATGATATTGAGCAGAGAGCGAAATTTGATGGGTTTTAAATATGTATGACGGACGCAACAATGATAGTAGCTCAAAATTCGATATTTTGGCGTGATGGCGTTATGCAAAGTGACATTAAAAACAAGATAACGTGAATGTTTATGTAAGTATAAATAATGGTATTCAGTAGTCGGTCAATGGAACGACAAAATTTGTTTGAAAGAAACTCCAACATAAAATCCCTGTGAAAATAGCAAAATCCGTCATACTTTGCACGAACAGGATTCAAAGCTTGCAACTGCAACATGTAAATATTGTTTACCCTCGACTTTTTTATGGAGTAGACGAATGCCGATCTGAGTTAATGATACCTCAAGGAAAAGGTCGCTATACTATGTGAATTGCACAACAAAGGCGCAATGGAGCATAGAATAGCGTAAAATAAATAATTAAAATTTAGAACCCTGCATCTAGTGGTGAATACCTGAATAATACATAAGTACCTGAATAACAGTTAAGTGGAGTAGTTATCATAAACTTGGAAATGACTACCAGTAAAAGCAAAACAAGAATTAAGTCTTATCGATTGTAACAAGTAATTAATTTTAGATACCAAAATTTTTTTGAAAACAGTTTTTACCTAAACTATTTTTCATTTTAAGGTGTATGAGATTCAAGATAAATTCCAGACGCAATCAGTGGATATTGCTGTTATGCTGTTGCTGCAGGATAACCCGAAATGTGCAAAATGCCTGTACATTGTTGTAAACAGTAAAAAGGAATCCATTCGTTTCACTAAATAGCGTTGCGCTGAATACATCTAAAATATTAGTATTGCATCGATAGAGCGATCAATTACATTTTCCAAATAATTGACCATAAAATTCTTATCAAAATAACAAAAACTACCATACTTTAAACGTAGCGGATTTATAGCTTGCAGTTGCAACATGAAAATTTTGTCCATTTTCAATTTTGTTCTGGAGAGAATCAAACTAGCACTAAGTTTATGATAAGCCACGGACTTAATCGACGTTTCCAGTGTAGTGCACAGCAAAAGCATAATTGTAGCTATAACGACTACACAAATCAAAATAAGAACAAACAATATATAAAGGGGCAGTGAAACTAAATCTGGCGATGTTTTAAACAGTAACAGCATAATAACTACAGTTAACCAGAAAACATAATACAATGCTAGATAAAGTATACGGTTAATCTTTTGCTCGACAGACTGAAAAATTATAAGAAGGTAGATATAGAACAATCTAAACATTTTCAAGGACTTTTCCCTGGCAAACAAAAACTTGCTTAATTGTTGAAATCTGTCAACAACAACAAGCCCTACGATGTACCAGAACATAAGAGCTCTAAAACCTACCATCAGAAATATGTACATATAAAAATATTGCAATAACCACCGAAAAATTGTAGTTTGATTTGTCTGTTGATACTCTGAAGGGAAATAACAAATGTCGAGTACGTGAGCAACAAAATCTCTGGTAACCATTGGGTATACGGCAGCTGCAAACAATGGTGCAATTGCTGCAACTGCTACCGGAAGGAAACGTAAAGATTTCATCCAACTGCTGCAACCATCCACATTTCCTTTACGAACATAAAAGAAAAAATGGAAAACATGTTTTATGAAGGCCTTGAAATTAAAATTTGGCATTTACGGATTTGTTATCAATACTAGAGCAAAAACCATAATAACGTTGTTTCCTTACGTTTCAGGACAACATAACTCAGGAAAACAAATTTTGAAAGAGCTAGGTATAGTGTTGGATCGGTTACCAGTTTTAATAATATTAAAATAAACAAAGATATAATGCAGGCGAGACCAAGTACTAAGCAGTTTGTAAGAGTAAAATTCCGAGCGGGGTTTACGCAAACACTCCAAATGATAAGACTTATGTTACCTGGACAATGCAAAAACAATAAAAACAAGATGCCACAAAACGGATACCATTTCTTAACCGGTCAAACGATCTCTATCTTGGAAAAGTTTTGGTTCCACTGAAATGGCTGAGGAATGCAAAAGTATAATAAGTTATTCAAAAGAATAGCTTGTTTTTCCGGTTTTGTTAGATACATAACTCAAACGCAATTTTAAGGCGAGCAGACAATCTAATCTATGAATGGAAATGAGTATCACAGTCAAACTGGCCAGTTTACAAAAATTTGTTGTCAACCTGAGGTTACACTTTATATTTAAGATGCACGAAGATTTGTTCGTGACAATTTGAATTTGGATTTTAGGAGTTCTCGATTCAAACTTGGACTTGTTAACGCGACAAAATGTAGAGGCTAAATAAGTCACTTTTCATAAGTTACTAATTGCTGCTACTGATTTATTTTATTATTTTATGAGGACGGGTTCCATGTGTCAGTTGGTAATACCTGGTTGTAATTTTGATAATATATTCTATTACACGGATACCCTTAATGACGAAAATTTATAAGTATGAACCTGAGGTTTCGTCACCTCCAACCAAGTATTCTAAACGTAAGTAGACACCACTGACTAGGTAGGGTATTTTATCTTTA
>JAHZNB010007314.1:0-15039 GCA_027744295.1 Callyntrura guangdongensis | reverse complement strand
TTGTTATACAACTTATTTTTTGACCAAATTATCAAACCTGTTTTAACCCATGCGGACAGTCAAAATTTGGTTTTGGTTAACAATTTGGTCATGCATTAACGGTTTTACCTAAACTTTTTTTCAAGAATAAATGTAACAAGTATGGCAACCATTAACTGTGGTCAATTGAAAATTTGGACATAAATCTGACAAGTAGGATCAAAATATGGGGGGTGTTTTAACCCATGTGGACAGAGTGTACTTGTGAAAAAATATGTTTGCATGTAATCAAGTATTATCATAGCATAGCATATTGCATTCATACAAAATTTGTTGTTTTCTTCTCCTTTATACTTTATTCCAAAGTTATCCCAAAGAAGAGTAAACGTTATTTGTGACTTGTTATTGAGTTATTGAGTGAGTTATTGAGGCAGAGTAATATGAATAAATATTGCAGGAAAAAATGCATGTTCCTGAATGTAAAGACAGGGCATGAGTCGTAAGTTAAAACCATGTCAAAAATCATTCCATTCCTGCGTAAATGTGGCAGTTAAAGCATTGGCAAAAAAAAATGAACAGATTCATCATTTAAAAGTTAGAAAATCAATTTGGCAAATGTGTATCAAGTCGTATGGTTCACATTTTTTCTTCTATTGATTCTTATATATGTATTTAAGGAAGCATGTGCTATCTAGATAATTGAATGGAAAAGCCTAATAACATCAGTTACTCACTTTAAACTTCCCTTTACTTACTACACAGTTACTTATAGCATAGCAACCAGTAGAGCAACCATAGACTAATAGCATTAGTTTCACTTAAATAAGCAATAATAAAAGCCATCCTTCAAGAGGAAATATGCGAATGAAAATGCGAATTAATTAAATGGTTTACCCAAACGTCTTTACTGGCGTTTACAAAGACATTTACATTTACACATTACAACTACCTTTTAAAAGACGCTCAATGTAGTCATTAAAAAAATAAGTTGTTGCCCTACGTTTCTCAGTGGCTGGAATACGACATTACATTTTGTTCGGTCGTTTGTGAAGTTTCAGTCTGCATGCTTTTGAAGTAGAGGCTAGGATAAGTCCTTATTTTTTTGTTAAAGAAGAGGGTCGAGCTGAATAAAGCGTCTATTGTTTAAGCAACAGCCATATGATGTTCGTACTGACCATAAGTTGGTAGTTACAGTTTAAAGCAGCGATTCAGACATGCTGCTGCATTCAGGTAGATTGTTCATTTTTCTCCTCCAACTCCTGTGACGTGACATCTGGTGTGTATCTCCAGTGGACCTCTTGAATTAGTGTAGTTTTAGATTTTGGTTTGGTTGCGGATGCCGTCATAAAACATGCAGTAGCAACAATAACAATAATAATTGTTATGATCATATCTACCTACCCAACTATTCAAAATATTGAGATCTAGACAGTAATTTCAATGTAACTCAAAATATACTGGTTTTAATATAACCATAATGATGAGTCACATGGATGTAGTAGGATAATCTTTATTGTATATATAGCCTTGTTCATGAATGAGTTGAATTTTTTTATGTCTCTATACAGTTTGTCTATTTACATTATGTTATACAATAATATAGAATTGCTGGATGGAGTAAACTACCTCTAATGTTTAGGCTCATTTGTTATATGGTGCCGTTTTTGAAAAAAAAATAATATTTTAATAAGGAATGCTACGTAGCTTGTCTGTACCGACTTTAAGTGTATGTATGTGTGTGTATTTGTTATCATTGGTGAGGGTCTCTGTCAAATTACTTGTGTCTGATCATGGAACGAGATAAAATGCAGTATGCAATTGTAACAATGCAGCCTTTCCACTACGGAGCTGACGTTAAAAAACAACCCTTTACAAGACTATGACAACAGTATTACACGCATCATCATGCGTTTGTTTGTCTGATCTTCACGTATTTTTAATGCATCTTTCGCACGGAAAAAAGTTAGTATTGTTTTATTCTCTGATTTGAGCAGACGTACGTTTTGTCTTTTATTTTCGTCATTATATTTTTTTGGGAAAATGTTGTTAATAACAGCCTTAATTTTACACGGTGTTATCCGTCAAGTCTACCTTCGTGTTCGAGAGTACCAACAACGGATCCTTCAATTTGAAGCCGCTAACGCTATGGATCCACCGGCCTTTCACGTGGGCAACGGACATAATCCAATTCTTCAAGTTCTAGTGCCACCACCGATAGTTTCGCCATTGTCCGCAGCACCAGCACCAGTGGGAGTGAATCCAAACCCGATCCCAGTCATACCCTCTCAGGCGGCACCACGGCCATCGTTGTCAGACGCAACAATACCAGGCCATTTCTTTCGGGAAAGCTCTCGCATTCTGGATTCTCTACAGCAAACCTTTAATGAGACATCAGATGAACATGACATTCGTGCCACATTCTGGAATCCAGTGTCTCTCGCTTTGACTCCATCTGCAAGCATTTCTGGAGAATCTTCCGAAATTGACATTTGCGGTCCGGAACCCCTTGATCACGAACCGGTCCATCTACCAAGGGAACAGAACGAGCGTCCACTCGTGATTATCAACCCCATTCGCCCTCAACTACCCAGTGAGCAACTAGCCGACGATGACGATCGCTCCAATGCCGACGACTCTGTCGTTTCTGCGCCCGCTTCTCCAACTCTATCAGAGGATCAGTTCATTCTCAAAATGGAATTTTTCAGAGAGGAACTAGAAGATTCTCTGACCAGTACCTTGCGGGATACCCAAGAACTCCTACGTTTCCTCTTAGAGACAGGACCACATTCTCCCCAGATGGACACCAACAGTGAACCACAAGCAGGGATTTCATCTTCTCGTAATACCCCGGACGATGATGCGGTTTAGAACCCATCAAAAAGGATAAGAGATGACGGCGCCACGAGCACCACCGTCTTCATCATGATCGTCATCATGACATATTATTTTTCATTACTCATTTTATTACTATATGTTCAAATGTGATTAGTGCTCTCCTTTTTTAATTTTTCTACTTTCTGTTCTACTACTAATAGTTTACTGATTGTGCCAACATAATCATGCTATTTGTCCATCTTGATAGTAAATTACTTTTTTTTCTTGTAAAAATGGAAGTTTTTTACCATGCCATTTGTTACTTCTCATATCCGTAGTACAGGGAACCATTCCCCTTATTTTCCTGTCTTTGTGTCTTTCTCGTTTGATTATTACTGTTAATCTGTATTACAAGTTGATAGAAACACAATAAACGACTATATTATCGTCATAGCAACGAGTTTATTTGCCGCTGAATTTCACCATTTCATGAGACCACAACGGAAACAGTTATGCAGCCATCATCATAAACAAAATAGTTTAATCTTTGTTCCTTATTTCCAGGGCGGTCTGGTCACCTGCTAACAAAGGTAATAGGTGCATAATGGCATGAGGATGATAATCGGAGCGCCCTTTGTGACATTTTATTTTAATTTTAATAATGATGATTCTTACCACTTGCAATTTTTTTACCAGTATTATTTTAAAAAGAATTATTCTGGCAATAATTCTTTTTTAAAAAAATAGTACGGTAAAAAAATTGCAAATTGTAAGATTAAGTTTTTTCTTACCTTTATTAAGTTATAGCTTTATCTTACCAAATATCATGATGAGTTTTTCAGAATAACAGAAATTTTGTATAAAAGCACGGCTTGTGTATATCTTCCATCACTTGAAATACACTTAAAATTGTCATTTTCCAATAATAATGAAGTTACGCGATATGCTTACGTAACATCTGGCCAATCAAATTTAGTCTTTTCACTATTGTTATACATATAATCATATGCATATAAATGCTTCTGGATCATTCATATTTACATATGGGGAAATGATGGTGTACTGGTGATCATGTTATATCTTCTTGTTGTCAGTCAGACAAGTTCAAATTTTAGAGTATATTTACAACAGCCCGTTTTGACAGTATGTATTATACGTGTATATATGGTTGGCAGTTTTCCCGGGGAAGTAGAAAATCAGCAAAATTGTACATTTATTGATTGTCGATAGTATTAAGGGGATGAAAAAATGCATAATTTAAACAATATATTCGAGGTCTGTCGTTTACAGAGTAGACATCCAACATTTAAACATAATTTTTTTTTTTAAAAACACACATTAAGTTAGAAAACTAGTGTTGATTGCTGGTTGGTATTTTGTCTATAATTTTCGCCACTTACATTTCGTATAAGAGAAGGATAATGATAACCAAAATGCCCGTCATTTCCACTTTGGAATATCCCCTTTATATTGCTATAATATATGGTCATTAACACTAATTATAAATAAATGAATTTTTTATTCGTTTATTTATAACTGTAGCAAATTAGAATGTCTATGTACGTACCAGAAAAGTTTATCTGATGTATGTAGTAGCCGTAACATTGCATAAAAACGAAGCGTGCCTTTATAATTATATACTAGTAGTACATGCGTTTCGTCCGGGCTTTCCTTTCTCGAATCACCCCATGAGGCACACATATAGTGCAATGAAAATTCTGCGCTCACGTTTGCATATTCTGTACAGTTGACGGAACGAAGGATTCGGAAGAAATGATTTATTCACCTTTCACTGTTTAGCCATGAGTAGTAGTCTTTCAAAAAACTATATTGAAATCGGCTTTACGGCTTGTATAGTTTATGGAAACTATCATTTAAATCTTGTTCAAAGACATAGTCATGTACTTTTTTGTGGTTACGGGTACCACTATCGACAGTCTTAGAGTGAGACAATGGACGTCTACATAGCGCATATTGTTGTATAAATTGTCTATTGTCTGATAGCTCGTCTAAAACTATGTTCATAATAATAGTACTTGTTCCATTTCATCTACATCTTTTGTCATCGTATCCGTAATTGTAAAGACATTATTACTTGAAATGGCGTAAATTAATGTGATTCTTTCCTGTTGTCTCGCACGTAAAGTACCATGCGTGAGAGCTTAAAGATTCTTCTTATAAGAACTTTCGCTCTGGCCTTGCGTTCATTTCGCTCGTGTTTTATGAAGTAAGATGGACTAGGAACACATCTTTAATTGTATGCAAATTTTATATTATAACTGCACATTTAAAATAGAAAAACTTTAAAGATTATCTTTATACTTGTACTGTACTTTTTATATGATGAAAATGTAAACTATAGTTAGCAGCGCATCATCTTTTGCTAGATCAGGCTAAATTTTGGCTGTACTGGGCTGTTCTTTGTTGTATCCTTCTGTTTGTTAACTGATGACATGACGCGAACCATGACAAAGTTTACTTATTGGTAGCAGCCCATCATCTTTAATAGCATTTAATTGCATATATTATGTATCTAAAGACTTATAAAAGGATTGCTCTTGTGTAAAATTACCACATTTAGGAATATAAAAACAGCACAAACATGTTCCCAAATGGCGTCCAAGAGTCAAACATACAACTACAAAAATATACATGATACAGTATGATGTACGATGTACCATATTATGAGTACATATGGTAGCTGTAATCCATTAGGTCAAGCTTGTGTGTGGAGTACGGTATTAATATATCAGCAGTTTGTTGTAAATCCACGAGAAACTGTTTAATTCTGACCATGTAACAGAGGAGACACCCTTTGAGCTGATCTCCATGAAAAAAGCATTATCGAATAGATCTTTAGGGAAAATAATGATAAGCATTATTATTTATATCTACTTTCGAGTTTACTTTTTTACTCCCCCATCCTCTCTCTCTCTCTCTCTCCATCGTTTCTTCTAGCTGGCTCGCTATATCAAGTCCTTGTGTAAACATGTCACTTTATTCGGTTGACTTTTTGGCTCTTCTTCTCATTATGCCTGCCTTCATTATGTGACGGTTTGGATAGCTTTAATGAAGGCATCAAAACATATGTCAGAATTTGAGAGCAGCAAAATGAAAAAGGGAAAAAACGAAACAGTTTGCTTTACAAGCATACATCCATAAATTTGTATACCTACACGACGTAAGCGCGTAGCTTTGGGAAATCTTCCTTTTTTGTGTTTTCTGTAGATGCCTATCTTAATTTGTTGTTTTCATACCATGCCGTCATATTTTTTACAAGATTTTCGTAAAAAACTCAGACCTAGGTTCTTCCCAGTGTAGGATGCCTAACCTATCCTTTACAAGAAAATCCTAATTAAGTTGTCTGTATGGACAAACTTTCTTTTTTCTGTGAGTATGTGAAAATCATATATTAGATGATCCTTCTAATTTTATTTTTATTATCCTTTTAATACAAAGAACGCATCACATTGACAAAAAACAAAAAGTAATGGTCGAGTCCAATAACTTGAGCATATTTAAGCTATGCATAAGCTAAGCACAAGAATATATATAAGCTATGCATTTATGGTGCTTGAGAATTCTTGTTATATTGTTGTGGAGAAAATGAGAAGCTAAAGATGGGTTAAATTACGTATCATCATTTGTCTGTGTATATAATATATAGACGCACCAAAACTACTACGATACAACTAGTCTGAATTCACGTACCAGTACACCTATTCAATATAATTACCCAATATATTATTCAATATAATAAAATATAATTTTAATATTAAGAGTTAATTCATAGTAGTTTGTAGCTTTAACTTTGTATTTATGTATTCCTTTATGGATAGGAAAAGCCAAAAAAATAAGGATAGTATTTAGTGGTAGATACGCCTTTGTTTTGTACAAAAATCCTTCATTGTAATTGAAGCTTGTGGTTCCACACTGAAGGCATTGAATTTATTTAATAGAAATTCCTCGTACTTTAAGGCAATGAAATTGCATACCAGAGCATGAATTCAAAGATAGTCATTTTCTTACCTATCGTTTGGGAGATACATACATTTTTCGTGCTGAATACAAATTACAGTATTCCTTCTTATCATCATCATCATCCTGCCGTCGTCGCATGATGGATGATGATATGATATCACTTACTGCTGAGAAAGCCAAATATTGTCACGTTTTAATATTTTCACAATTTGCATCTTTTTCACCATCAACATTATGAAAAAGTAAAGATGATTTTGTTTAAACTTTTTGCTGAGACTGGTTGAATTTGAACTATGAATATTAGACGCATTGTTTGTTGTTTGTAATCTTAGAGGAACATTTACATACTGCCGTCGTCGCCAACAACCATACATTTTTGGCTCATTAGCTTTTCTTTTAATAAAAAACTATACAAACATAAAATTCTTTCCAAAATTGCTACAATACTTTTTTCTTCGTTATAAAAACACATGCAGTTTTACTTTTTGCTAATTGCAGCGATACGACATTTTTTTCTTTTGATGTTGATCTATGAGCACATTGACAAGGCACGAATACAATCAAGTCACATAGCGGATGTAGACAGTAAATCCTTCGACACGTCAAATGAAAAATCATATTTCGCTCTCTGTGCATTTTTCCTTAGTTATGTACTGCAATTACTGCTGGGTAGATTGTGAAATCACATTTAATTTTCAGGTACGTCATTTTGAAAATGGGGACGTTTAAATACAAATTTACATGCACATACAGGGATGATGATCATTTAGCTAAAATTAGCCCACCCTAAAGTGTTCACGTCTTGTTCTTCATCTTGCAACTAAAAAGGATTTGCATGCTTAAACTATAGAAACCAATGTGGATGTATGTATTACATTGACACGTCCTCTATCCAAGTACTATATATATGGTAAAAATTAGGTTAAAAATAGAATAAAAAGCAAGCAAAATAATAATTAAGACGAAACGAACATTTAAAAAAATACAAGAGTACTTTTAGAGAAATACTTTCTAGTATTGGAACATTTTTCTTAACATTTTTATATGGCTTTTATTACCCACTATTGTGTCCATAAATGTGCTCTTTTCTGTTGAACTGCAAAGCATAAGGTTTTTAAAAGAAACTTGTAATAGAATGACCACCACGGATGGCTTTTTTTCCTGTCGTCGATGCTGAAAGACGTTGTTGCTGAAATGTATTGTTCTGATGGTTTTGAAAATATAACGGGGTTCAATAAAAGTATGAGTTGCTTTTGGTAATACCAGCTGCTAAAAACATACTAGGGTCAAAAAAACAAACCTAACCAAAAGTAAACAGATATCCTTCGTTTGACCGATATTTGTCTCATGAAACGGTGCCACATAGTAAAAAAAGGTTACATGAGAGTATCAAATGTTATTTTCGCTGGAAGGTTCGGTATGGTTGTAGATGTAAAAAGGGAAACTATTATTCATTGCGTCACTCATGGTCACCATACTAAAGATTTCAGTACATGTTGTACCGAGCAAGGTACATGTGGGGCATGACGTGCCTGTTTCACAATCATACAAAATTTTATTACCCTCGGGATGAAAAATAAAAAACGGACCATTTCCTTTTTTTAAAGATGTCATATACATGAGATGTGTTTCAACACCCTTTGTCCTTTTAGCGTTACGTTATCTCTTGTAACCGCACATGTGAGAATTAAAAGAAAAAGGATTGAGAGCCAGCAAAGATCTGACAAATGAGAGAAAGTTAACGACCTTGCAGTTTTAAAGCTCCCCTTTCTGACAATTTGAAGGATATTTTTTAACCACCCTAAATGATGATAAGGAACGTGTATACGGATATCTCGATCTGTCCGTGCTTGTCGAAATATTTTCAGAATAGAGAAAAAATAATAGTTAAACCCTTTGTCTGTGTGATAATAATCGATCGATCGCGGGATCAAAAGTTTTAAAAAGGTATGCCTTCCCGTAATTTAGTGTCTTGAGACATAATGTAGGTGGTAAGATCTCTTTTTGTTTTGCTGCTCTCAAAAAATGAGTAAAATATTTTTACTTGTCTCGATAATGTTTTTAATTCAATACAGAATGTATCCCACCATACATTTTGATTTAAAACATTCTGAATTAACAACTTGAGGTTCAAAATTATCATTGACAACAAACCCTGAATAGATAGTTTGCTGTTGTTACAGTTCAGCATATTATTATGAATCTAGTATGGTCCGGGGCTGCTATGTTACGCTGGGAGTGTTCACCAATAAAACTGGGTGTAATCATTTGAACAAGTACAAGCATTCATGTATAATGAATATTGCATGTAGAATATTCTTCAGCATTAGTATAACACGTATATGTAGTGCTAGATTTATCGGAATTATTATTATAAAACTAGTAAAAGAAGAATTATCAGCAACAATTGAGTAAAAGAGCAGCGAATATTACACTTGGTTCTTATGCAAAATCCATTTAGCTGTACATAAAGTATTTGTCTTGAGACTGTGAAACTCTCTAAGCAAGTAGACAAAAAACTTGTAAGGAATAGAATTCAACTGGCTGTCCAAATGCAATCTTAAGGAAAGGCCATCTAGCTTATCGAGTTAAATTCATGAGGGATGTTTTTTAACCCGAAATTGGATGGTTGATATACTCCATGTACGTATCATCAATTTTATCTCTCTATCTATTTTCTAACTCATTTTACCAGTCAAACAGTCACTAACCTGATTATATCGACAGAGAATATATCATTTTCATCCTATTCCGCACCACCAGTAGCTTTTTCTTTGATGCACAGTACTTTACGTATGCGTGAAGCTTGTCATTTCCGAAAATAGCATGTCTGACAAGGGTTCAGTTAGCATTTTTTGAGTTAAAATTGTGGATTTGCACATATTAAAGATTAAAAAGCTAGATGATTGCTAGAAAAATAACATTCTACACATTTAAGTTTCATATTTCTTCATAAAACTCTAATTTATCCTAAAACAGCGCTAATTATTGTTATCGCCACATTTCTTTGCTCCTTTTTGCTTCGTATGGGAAGGACGACCATGCGATATTGATCAATACTGCTTTGTTGTGTATTGAGCGCGAGTACAGCAACTGCATTACAATATTTAACAGCACGTCAGTCTCCCTATTTTTGTATTAATTCTAGGGTAACCTAAACCTGATAAATTATTTTTCGTCTCAAAGGTCGATAAATTTTATACTTCCAAAGGTGATGGAAATCATTTTCTGCCTAATATAATAGGTTAGCAAAGCTGTTCCGATGGGGTCGCCATATAGTCTTGTGGTAGTTGCGGATTCAGTGATCAACATTCATAATATACAGTATTTCATGTGAGATTAATGCGTTTTACAAACTATATTACGTTTAGATGGCACGTTTGAAATGCTTGTTTATGTGGGTTCAGAGGACGAATTTTAGAAGAATTAAAACCGGGTGCGCTCAGACTATATATTTTACAAATATATTGAACACCATTTTTATCAACATTGTCGCCGTCATATACGTGCCTCTATTCACATTCTATTGATATCACACAATGATGATGCGATGACAGTGTAGCTATTTTGTGAGTTCAAGCGAAGCGAAATGAGCTTTCATAATCAATAGTTATTCCTAGTCCCAAAAAGCAATTTGTATTTATTACACAGTGCGCTTTTCGTGTATTTCTCCCCCTGTCGCTCTTAATGCTGTGTGCTGTGGAGAAAAAGTGTTCGGATTGACATGTATAAATATCTTAAAATTTATTCCGTTACATTTTCATAGTAACACTTATCTAGCCAAATATAGTATTAAAATGCGTGTTATGTGTGTGAAGGAAGCATCCAGGGGGTCCTGGATATTATGCTCCCTTGATAGATATATTTTACATCTAAAGATCACTTAAAATTCCCGGGGATTTTCGTTTTTCTTATCTTCAGATTTTGGACATTATTGTTTCGTCTGGAATGATGACACGTTTAAACGGGTCTATCGCAAGCTGAGATTAAATTAATGAAAATTAATGTACAACATTGTAGTGTGATGGCCAACAGGATAGACTTTGAATACGCTGAAATCAGAAAAGAACGTTTATTTTTTTTCAACGCTACAGTCAGGAAAATCGTAGCTATGTGTAGTGTGAGGTATTGTGCTTTTCTTAAAAACAAGCTATAATAATAAGCAGAAGTAGTAGTTGGTAATTTTCCGTTCTCCGTTCTCCATAAATATCTAATAATTTTAAATAATTTCTTATAAATTCATTACATAGTTGAACCCATTTAGTGTTGGTTCAACCAAATCCAACTACATCATTTTAAACGCAGTTGAATTTCATACGGTGGTCACAACGGGCGGTCAATTAAGTGTGTCTTGGTGGTCTAATAATTTGCAAATTTCTAGGAATTAATATTCATTCATTACAGTGTGAACTTTGTCGACCCAATGTAGAAAGATATACTAGAGTATGATATCATATTATGTATTAATAACACCAATATAATATTGTACATACATAACATTAAAGTTTGGTTTATCAAAATGTCTGACGCAAAACTGTAGCAGGGTTTCTTGCAATGATGGTTTCACTGTTTATGTACTAATCCGTGTGTTGTTTGATTCAGGTATTTTCTCTCGTTTTCGTCTAGCTGAAATTGCTATATTAAAAAACACTTTGAATGTTTCATTTGGCACATTTTAAATATATCTGATTAGTAGGCAGAATTACCTACCATTATAACGCAGATGTGAGATGTTTATGCTAGTATTGATTTAACGTATTTGTACGTATGTCTGTCCGTAATCACTCTAAGACGCTTCAGTCGATTTTGCTCGAATTCGACACACAAGTACCTTAGGGTGGTGGCATCTCTGGCTTATCATTTGAGCAAGTTTGCTAGACCCCCATGTCGGCAGAGTATCCATGGGGTCAGCGGACAGTGTCCAATTTCCACCTTACACAATCGTAGGCAAAGTAAAGTGGGGCACAATGAAACTTTCGCTTATCTGTATTCGCATCCCACTGTCCGTTGTCCATAGCGATACCAGGTCAACTGACAAGCCAACATGACAAGTTATTTTAAGCCATTTTATTTTCCAGTGCGTTTTCATACGGTGATATGAAATGGCTACTGCCATAATGCTGTATATTCAGTAAACATACAATCACACAATTAACTCATTTAGCAACTACAAAACTGATTTACTTCTTCTTCAGAACAGATGTCTTCGCCTGTAAAGCATTGATTTGCGATAATGCATGATTGCAAAAATATGACCAGGGCAAAGTGGCTTTAAAAGCAGGAAACTAATGGATGATTATTGGGTTACTTCCACTCGTTTGCTGGACACTTCTTTAAACAAAGTCAAACACTATCATATAATGAGAAATGACAACAGAGCAGTAAATGGCAGTGAAACATTTAACTACACAGCATAAAATCATTACTAATCCTTTCACGAGTGATAAACCATGCTACGAGCAAATACAAAAAATTTGTATTAAATAACGGTGTTAACAGTATACTCATTAAATTGAAACCCTTTTTCAAAGTTAAGCAAATCATCAACTTTCTACGTGGAGAGCGGTATCTCCCTGTAAACAAAAAAACCGGAAGGCTAGTGACCACGACTGCACCCTGTACAAATGTTTTCAAATACTTGAAATATTATAATATCGAGATTCGCAACTTTTCTTACCTACTACACTAACTATGCCATCGATAAGGAAATTATAAAGAAAATGCCACGATAAATAATATATAATGAACGAAAGGCAGATAATTGAACGTATAACTGCAAGTTTGGATTTGCTTATTTTTTATTCGCTATAAAATAGTTCGCGATCGAAATCGCGAATAAAAATATTGGTAATAACTTTGCGGATGAAGTGGACGCAATGCCAAGAAACGACTAGATAAGCATTCTAAATGATATAACCACCGCAATGATTGAACAATTAGAGCCCATATCATGCTGCTGTACATGCGATACTA
Source organism: Callyntrura guangdongensis (assembly GCA_027744295.1). Lineage (NCBI taxonomy): Eukaryota > Metazoa > Arthropoda > Collembola > Entomobryomorpha > Paronellidae > Callyntrura > Callyntrura guangdongensis. The sequence continues at coordinate 2,292 of JAHZNB010007314.1, read as the reverse complement.
CATTAAATTCACTCATGTAAAAGCTTTTGTTTTGTTTGTGAAACGGACTTTGTACTGGGGAAACGGCAAACTGCGAAAGTGTATGTGAAAACTTAACGTCTTAACAAAGGGAGACGATTGGCGGCACTTACTAATCTTATAGTCGTCATATCCATCAACAGCGAAGAATTAAAAGTTGAGCTAAATGGCAATGTAGAATAGCAGTGGAATTGTGTTGACATAAAAAGAAATTAACAAAGTCAGTCATCTATATTTTACTCGTTAAGTTTTTTGTCTAGACCTACAATAGTACAAGACAAAAATCCTAAATCGTAAACACACACACTTTGTGTTTATATAGTTTACTGTTGACTTACTTTTGTAAGGTCGTAGAATCTCATATGATTGGTTTAAAGAGATCAGTTTTTGCATATGTTTATTTGGCTATGTAAATGGATACAACCAGACAAACTTGTTTTTTTTTTCTTCTTCTCTTGTTAGCCTAAACTTCGATTACGGATTACCCAATTCGTTTAGTAAAAGTAATACTAAATTGATGTGATAGCAGCATGGGTTTTTAGAGCACGTACCAAATTATCCCACATTGTCATAAAACTGAGCGTTGTATGATGATGATGAGTGTAGGAGACAAACGAGAACAGCATAGCAGTAGAGCGATATGCTATATCCCCGATCTACTTTTACATGTTCCATGAATTTTATGGGATATGTAACACTCAATGAATAACGAAACTCGCAGCAGCAGCAGACTAGAGAAAACTTCCAGTAAGGATGTTTGTATCTGAATAACAGGCATATTTCAAATCATTTACTATTTATTGGATAAATATATTTTTGTGATTAATGCAGAATGTAATTTTCAAGCTATTTTGGCTGATGATAATGTCTTGAGCCCTGATCATCATTGAGCGTGTAATTGAATGAGAGATGCAGTAAAGGGATAAGAATGGAGATGGGATAAATCATTTTATTAATGTATTGCCCCAAAAGTTTCCTCAGCTCTTTGTTAGAAAAGGATAGGTGAGTCGTTGTGTGTGTGATGTACAATATTGTAAACGTTTAAAAGGGAAAAGAAGAGAGTCTCGAGCAGAGGTCACGTTGTGTGTTTTCCCCTAATTTTATCACCATTTTCAAATTATTCAGTATGAAGATCGCATAGATTCCAAATTTATCCAGAGACTTTTCCAATAGAAACACGTTCCTTTTGATCATTTTACCATTTAATTTTGTAATTGGATTGGAGTGCATTAGAATCGTAGATATAATCAATAAAAAGTCAACATTGTGGTGGTATCTTAAGACCTTACCTTGAAACCTTTTCTACAGTTTTGGATGTATACACTGTTATCGTAGGAAAGCGTTTCGAATCATACTTCTTCAATATTACGTGTACACTTTGTAAATAAGTTTGAATAATAGTCACTAAGCTACTACATACGCTTTATATTCAATTAGTTAGTTGCCCAGTGCCACCACGTATGAATCATAATATGTGATAAGTAAAAGTAATCATGGTAATGTGTTGTATACCAAGATCTCCAGTTTTACATAAACGTTGAAAAAAGACAAGTTTGACACAACTTGACTACTAGTCCAATTGCTGATTACTTTAGGGTAGACACCGGTATCGTTGATAATATTTTTAAGCTGATATGACTAATTACGTTACCTACACAAAACACATACGTGTAATTGTTTTACATCAAGATTATTGACGTTATTATAATATAATGATAATTATCTTGATAAGATAATAAACTTGATCCCATGATCCCAATGATATGTGACTGTTTGTCCCTTTTCCTTATCGTTGTCATTATCAAATGACTTTTGCTCCAATGCATCCTACACTCGTCTCTTATCTCAATCTATTACCCCTTTTCTCATCCTATACACGTGGTAAAAGGCATATATATATATATACTGGAATATATCCATTTCCAGTGTGTGAATACAACAGCTGGAATACTACTATAGCTCCTAAGGCTACTATAGCTCAACAACACCCATCCACGTATGTATATAATTTTTTTTCTTACTTTATGAGAAGGAAAAAAGTGATCCTTTTTTGGTTCAAAACGTAATAAAATGAATCGAGTTGATGAACTAATAAAGTAAAAAGCTCAAATGCATTTCAAAACCTAAAAAGATTCAGTACAACCAGAAAATAAAATGTGTGCATTTCAAGAAATAGATGGATAATCCACTCTCAACTGGCGGTGAGCTTCCGTATGACTCGCTGACAGCAAAACACATAATATACTATTTGAATCTTACTCAAAGTGCCCAGAT
>JAHZNB010007313.1:0-18771 GCA_027744295.1 Callyntrura guangdongensis | reverse complement strand
GTTTGTAGAACGATTTTAATGTTCCGTTTGTTTCCCGGAACGGAACAGGATAGGGTGTAAAACGAAAAACTTGCGGAACATGCAGCAGGCCTTCGGCCTGCCGCATGTTCCGCCAGTTTGTCGTTTTTCACCCTTCCGTGTACCGGGAGCATTGCTCCCGTGCTCCAACATATTTTGCACCCTTGGCTGTAGCCAATGTTCGTCGCCGATATGCTGCCGCAACTACTGCGGGTTCATGTTACTACATTTTTGTGTGAAGGAGAGCACTCCTTCTCTACTACCATGGCTGTGTGTATTTATATAATATGTTCCATCTCCATCACTACAATATCACCACATCACATCACAGCAATGTCATCGTCAGATGTTACCAGGATAATGATGATTGCGAAAATGCCCGTGTGTGCGTCCCATTATTAAACCTACAACGAGTACACATACTAAAAACGTGAGACGGCTAAGCTCCTACTAGCACTATACGCCATAAAGTGAACAAGCAACTGAACTGAATGGCTAATGTTTCAGCCTGATTTCACCATGCAACTTCTCTCCCGATTCTAGCATTTTGATGTGTGTGTAGGTAGGTAATAACAGTTGATATTAAATGTGTGCAGTAAAAATGCCAGGGAAAAAAGAGTCCAATAGACAAGAAGGCACACAAGACCTTGAGCCAAAAATGCTGTGCATAGAAATCCCATCAAATTATGGATTACATGCATCCATGTACTTGTATTGTATACACCAGGCATGTGTTTCTTTTCTCGCTCTTCTTGTGTATGTACTGGTACGGGTTTTTCGTTCAAGTCAGGATTCAGGATAGTAGCATCATCGTCTTTGTGTGCTTTTTTGTGGTGGTGTTCGTTGGTGTGCCAGAGGAATGAGTAATGTGGAGGTGACAGCCTGGTGCACTCAACATTTAAGATTTAACAACGCCAGGTTATTGCATGATGAGTGAGTGCTACACACGTAACTTTATTTTTGTGAGCACACAGAGGAAATCAAATCTGAATCTGTTTCGGTTTATGTGTAACTTAGAGAACTGACTACATGACTGTGTGCTACACTGCCGCGTAGTACCACCACGCCACGCCATATAAACCACGCAACCCAGCAACAACAGCGGCAGCAGCAGACGGAGAAGTGGCATTGATTGAATAAAAAGAACTAGTACAGTAAGAAACCCTCGGAAACATAAATGCTAAGGAGAGAGAGGTAATTGCCACGCTTTTTTTAAATTGTAAACAACGGCTGAGAATGACGCACTCAAGCAAACATGTACATATCCCCACAGCAGAAAATACAGCACAAATTTGGACACAGGCCCCAAAGCAACCCCAGGGCAACGGTATCTCTATGATATACTTTGTGTGAAGTTGGATGGCCCCCAGGGGATCATTTGAGGGTCTAAATATAAACTTGATATGTATGTAGTTTGTTATGCTAGAGCTATTGGTATTGTGGCCACATGTTTGTGGTCCTTAAATTGAATGTAACTGGCAAAATTGCGTACAATTTAATTGGTGGGAACTATGATTCGAGACGTAAATCTTAAAGCGCAAACTGGGGAACATAGTTTAATTAATACAGACATCTAAATTCCCCTGTAAATTGATTGGTTTTCTATTTCTATTTAGTTCACTGGAATTTCATGCATTTTATAAAAGTTTTGAGCGCTATAACATGAATTTCGATAGAAGTTGGTTAATTTAAATGTAATTTTGTGAATTTCACTAGAATTTTGTGAGTTTTAGTAAAGATTTTGTGAATTTGTTTACGACTTTATGAATTTCACTGCGATGAAAACGGACGGACGGAAGGACCAGAAACGACGACCATTTTTATAAAGGATCTAAAGGATCCTTGAAAAGTCTCACAAACCTCATTTTTTCTTTTCGTAAGCTCTACGACACAGTGACTTTTAACTTTTCTCTTTATCTACCATTGGTAGAGTTTACACACTATCGGTGTGTAATAAAAATTCAGTTTGTTTTAGCAAATTCAGGACATTTGCAATTTTTTTCTGTGATAGTTCAGCATTTTATTAATGAAACATAATTTTAAGTTGTTTTAGAAAATTTCAAGTTTTCGTATTTTGAATTTTGGGTATTTTTTGGTTTCAGAATCTGATATCTTAACTTGGGAAGTTCAGACAGTTTGGAGATGTATCAATTTACAAGTTTGAAAATTTTTCCAAGTGGAAAAATTCGGAAGTTCAAAGAATTTATGATCAGTGTGGATAAAAATCAGATATTTTGCATGCCTTAAATTCGGAAATTTTAGTTTCCGGATTTTTCTAGTAACCACAATAATTGACACACTAGTCGATTGATTAGCTGACGAGCCACGGCGTTGACGTGTGGTCGGGTAGTCGGATCACGGCATGGGCGGGTGTCGGGTGTCCAGTCCCCGCATGACCGAGTAGTGGGGTAGTTGGGTCTACAAGTCTCATATTCCATAGTACATCTCTCTCTCTCTAGACATCTAACCTATAAAGTTCATGTGTAGACCGTTCTGTCATCGTACGTCCGACTCCCTCTTCTTTTACAGCTTTTCACCAATTAACCTGAAACTTGGCACACATATTCCTGAAACCCTTGGCTAATGTCTCAGAAACATTCAGCCTTCTAACTTTAACTGTTCTCGAGATATTAACTTTTTTTCCTGAAAATTGCCAATTTTTCTCATCATCTAAATTCAAATCTACCGGTTTGTTCCGCTGCTCCAACATTTCAATGGTATACAGTAGTATGATTGCAACCAGCTCACATGACGATCATATATCATCACATCATACATATAAAGTCCAAGTATACGTCACTGTGTCTGTCGTTGGATCTCTGCTTGCTCCCAGGGCTTTTGCCCAATTAACCTGCTATTTGGTCTGCTAACCTTTCTGACACCCTTGGCTAATGTCCCGGAAAAATTCAACTACCCCCAGGGGGTCAAAGTTGGGGTCAAATTTCAACCATGTCCAAATGAGCTCAAACTCGTTATAAAGGTGCGTCTTATGTACCTAAACTACTATATCGATTTGTTATTCAGATTGGATGACCCCTGTGACCTCTCGAGATCAACAAAGGTCAAATGTTTAAATACATCGAAATGAGCTCAAACTCGGTATATAATTGCGTTGTATGTACCTAAACTACTATATCGATTTGTTATTCAGATTGGATGACTCCTGTGACCTCTCGAGGTCAACAAAGGTCAAATATTTAAATACATCTAAATGAGCTTAAACTCTGTGTATACGTGCGTCTTATGTACTTAAACTACTACGTCGATTTAACATGAAAATTATTATTGTAAATGGGAGGGAATTACAAATTGATGGAATTACAAATGGAAGGGAAGTATAAATAGATAGATGGAGTTATAGATGGCCAGCGTACCAACACAACCCCCTTCATTAGCTTTACCATTATATTTGCAGCCGGCAGAATCTGACCAGACGACAAAGCCACATTTTGTGAGCTGACAAGCCGAATGTTATTGAGCCAATAATCCGACTTTTTGGAGTCGAAGATTCTTTTGAACTTTGACTCTTTTTTAAAAAGTTTTGCAGCTTTTCTGTGATTTTAATTATGCGAGAATGGCGTTTTCTAGAAATTAAATGCTTTTGCATTTAACGGGAATTCCTAGTGTAACAATAAATAGCATGCACACAACAATTAATGCATTTCTGACTTTGGCTAATGGGTACTGTGTGTAAAGGGCTCGGAGTTCCCACTATTTACCACAGCCAAACACAGCAGCTAGCTTAATTAGCGTCATGTACAAAAGAGTCTATGTAGGTAGGTATCTTCATTGTAGCATTTCAGAGAAGAACCTTCATCGTCATCATGACTCCTCTATGACATTGTTCTACTCACACTTTGTGATAATAATAATATGCACGACAGGCAGAGAGAGAGAGAGAGGGCAAAACAGTACAAGCTAATTTCATCATTTTGCGTTCATGCATGTAGGTGCGATGTATTTGCTAGACTTTTGATGTTAGGTATGGTATGTGTATATTCAATTAACTCGGTGTGTGCGGCGTGCACCTTTCACCTACCTACAAGCCCATTACAAACAATCATAATTTCATTTAGTTACTTTTGTGCACAAACAGCACACACATACACACGCAGCAGCAGCAGTAAAAAAATGGCTTGGTTTTTGGCTTTCATTTCGATTTGCATTTGCTATAGTTTGTTATGTGGACCATGGGGAAGGGTGTCGCGCCAGGGTGATATTGTAGCGAAAGAGGCCTCTTTCGTTGTTGGCTGACATATGAATGTTTTAAGAAAAATCCGCAATAAAGTTCAGCTTGGGTGTAGTATTGGCGAAAATGTAAAATGTAAATGCTCTTGGGAAAATATGGCGAATACCTACATATTTTGACGAAGGAATTATGATAATAATAATAATAACGAGAAGGGTGTAAACCCTAATTTACAACTACTGAAAGAGTCGAATAGGTGATGCGATTTTCCATAAACCACTATGGCGATGATGATGAAACTTTGACGCCCCTGGCCTGGGGATCAGAGGGGTCAATCATTTTTAGTCAAACTTTGCAAAACGTCATAACTATGTATTATGTATCTGTTCACCAAGTTTCAGCTATGGGTGTCATTTGAAATAAAATGTGACCCCCGCTTACCCCCATTGGGTAGACCCCAAACCCCCATCTTCGAACTCATAAGAGCTATTGGCCATACCCTACGATTGCCGAAAACAGAATTTCAAAATTTGTTTGTGTATTCAAAAGTTATCGTGCGGACATACACACACACAGACAGACAGGAAGACAATCTCATTAACTACTCAAGTATGAGTACATACCTTTTCAGTAGTTAATAATATTATTATGTGATGCATGTTGTGCATATTTTCTTAGAACATTGTTGACATGCAGGAATACATATTTTTGTTGAGGGTGCCACACGGTGACACATTGTTGCTGCATGTACTTTGCACGCTGAGATACTACTACATAATGAATGACATATCATATCTTTCCTGCTATATCATGCCCCTTATCATGTGTCATATCATGAAAAATGTATCAGCAAAAATGAAAGAGAGTTGGTTAGTTTATATATAGATAAAGACAAGAAAACAATGCTTTTTGAAGACCGAGGAGACCGAGTGGAGAGCCGCGACAATAATGCGCGCAATGGTAGGAAGGAACACGCTATGATGAGACACAGTATGAAAAACCAATCAGATAGGGAGGATCTGAGGATCATTCTTCGTAAGTATGTAAACACGGGGGAAAACTTGTGTGGAAAACGTGAGGCTACACAAGAGAGGCGGAATATTACAAAGAATAAAATAAAAAATAGTAAATTGAAACCGATCGCTGATCGGAGGACGTACCTAAATCTTGTTGCTATATCCTTCCACTGCAATACCACCAATAATATCAATCTCTGCTGTTTCGTTCCTGTGAAACCGTAAATATTTATTTCACCATCTGATTCGCATTTTTCGCATATCTCTAGGTAGAGTAAAGAATGCATACATTGTATATTATCGGTTTCACAGCTTTATTAGCTTATCATGCACAACAACACGTACACAATTCCACTCCGATGAACACAAAAGACACACACTACACACACACGTTTATTTACACGGATGCGCGTAGTAAGCAGGAAAATAGAAAATGAACGACAGAGTCGGTTTGTAGAGAAAACAACATTACCATGGAATGCGATTATGCGATATTGCTAAATTAACTTGCAAATAGACGATAATTTGAAATAATAAAAGTAAAAAGATGATTGCGTGAAGGAGGAAAAAATACGCCAGTTTTGACTCTTCTTTGTACCTAAATACAAATGTACTGTGAGACGGCTATATACACCGCAATAACCATGTACATCATAATAACATCACACATTGTTCACAACATCATCGCCACTGCAGCGTGATGGGGATGCAGGCATGACATCTTGGTCAGTTGGTGTAAAACGAGAAGACAAAACATTTTTGTACGGGCAGACTTGTCTACACTATACCATAAATACATCTTTACATTTTTTGCATAGATGTTACAGCTTTAAAAATCCGCCGTATATTTACACTGCGAGTATAACTGCCTGATTGTTTTGGTGGTAACCTTCACATTTTCGACTGCTGCTGTGCTGCTCCTGTGCTGCTGGCTGACAAGATCATAATAACAATAACATATGCGCCGACGAAAGTAACATTTTTTTTCCTTCTCTCCGTCTCGCTGAAATATACAGGTGAACTTTTCACCTTGCCTCTCTCGCTGCAATTATTATTATCATCATCTTAGTTTATAGCGCAGACAGTGGTTCTGGTACTTTTACGTCAAAAACATTATTACCCCTGCAACTGCTACCACTCTCGACGACTCGACTCTGTGTATTGGTCCATACCAAAAATCTCTCTTTCTGTACGAAAAAAAACTACCGTTTTTGTGTACCTGACGTTATATTTCTGTCTTTTTCAAGTACACTGCGAGAAGAGCCTGCACAACATCATTAACAAAAGGCCAGTCGGTCGTGGCAGTTACTGGTACTCACTTATCACTTACTGCTAGTACGAGTACTAGTACCAACGCCAACCAACTACTAACTAATAAATCACCACCGCACCGTAACCTAAACTAGGTGACAAACAGGTACACAAAAAATATGTATTGCCTACTCTCTATAATGAACTTTTTATTATTGTTATTGAATATTGAATGAAAAATGCACCCCCACAACCTAAAGCTCTGTACTTAATTCGTCAGAGGCCAGTACCGAATTCTTTCGCGTTGTTCATTCATTTATTCATTCATGCAGTTTTTTGCGTGAAATAATCAATCGCCGTAGAACATATAGTTGATACAGTCATTAGGCCAAGGCTAAAAACTCATGCATAAAACATACATGTTTTTGTTGCAAAAGAGAAGAAAAATTGGTGTGTATGCTTGATTGAATTTTTACTCCAATTGCCAATTATGCTACAACTCTGAAATCTCTTTAGTTATATATTGATAGTGTCAAAACAGTACCTTAAATTGCCGAATGCACAAAAAAGTCTAGAAATAGTATGCAGTAAATTGTGGTATGTATTGAAAGTGGCCACTTGTTTCTCTGTTCATTCACAGGTTGATCTCGTGATTGGAAATGAGTTGCATGAGTTGATAAACTGAATTCTTCTCAACGGGCACGGAGTTGATAATGCTGCCCACTAATTCTTCCTTACCATGTAATCTGCCATTGTCTTACTTAGTGGGAACCAGACCCAAAAATAATGAAGCGATCACCATCATGTCTTATACTTATATCTAAGCAGGAATTGAATTGTATGACACGAAGAAGGAAAGATATTTTTTGAAAAAAATGTCTTCCTCATCCAGTCACGATAGTATGGCGACCTCCACTGCCAGGAATCATTCATTAATATCGTGCTCGAAAACGACGCAGTTATCGAGTGGTGCTGGAACAACCGCAGCAGCTGTGGTATTGGGCCACTCTCCAGCTTCTGTTGCCCTACCAACTGGAAATGTACACTGTAGCATTGGTCAGCAGAGCGGTAGTAGTGGTGCGGGATTGGGTCCAATTATGGAAATTCGTGAAATGAATACTTATTGTAATTCTTGTGTTACCGTGGGAGCGGATAAATACTGGAACCATCATTCACATGATAATGTTTCTAGACTCACGGCTGCGGTGTATCCCCAAATGTTTTATACGCCACCCCCACCCTCAATTCCCACGGCCGGTGCAGCGCCACCACCGGGAAGTTATTCCACAGCTAGCGGCAGCGGTGTTCCAACTGCCCCCTCAGCTAATGATTGGACCTGTCCTCCATCAACTGCTGACTCATACTCTCATTTTATTTACTCCCAATATCCTCCCCCGCCGCCCCCACCGTCGCAGCACCATGATTACAGCAATTTCCTAGGGATATCTACTAGTTGCCACGAGCCCGATATGATGCTAATGAGTGGAGTAACAGGAGTAACCACGTCCCAACAGGGACCAAACAATTGCGACGTGCCAACACCAGCAGCTACCCAGGCAATGATGAATTCCTTTATGTACCCAGCACCATTGCCGCCGTCTCTTGCTTCCTTTGAAAGTGTCATGACCCTGCCACCTGTAACAGTAACATCACTGCAACCAAGTAGATCAGTAATAAAATCGAATTCACCCTTCTCGTCCCCGGTGCCACCTGTACCTCCAACATCACCACCATCTTCTGCATCATCCTCAAGTAGCGGTGATTCCACAGACGAAACCGATGAGGAGGATGATGATGAGAGTAGACATATCATAAGTATTGAAGACGATGAAAATGACAACATTATTGATGACGAAGACCTTAACTCGTCATCGGTTACAGAGGAGTCCATATCGACAGCAGTGGCCACTAGTTTGTGCGTTCTATGTCGGAAACCTGCACAGTTGTTACCTGTTTTAGCGCCAAACGCTCCATCCCCACAACTCTCCAGAATTCTTGACAACATTGATGACGACGAGTTGGACATTTCTGTTTGTTCTGGGGATATAGAGATAGGAGGGATCGAAGATGAAATGATTCAGCATGCCTCGGAACAACACCAACAGAGCATTTCGTTTCGCCGGCTGTCCAAGTTACTTGGTGTGCCAACTATCGATTTGCTTCCCAGTGAAGAGGACAAAGGGGGCGAGGATAAAATATTTCATAACACTGAACAAGTAGCCTCACTGTGTATCAAATGTCAAAAGTTGGTAGCAATTGCTGAGTCATTAGAAAAACAATTGAGCTCAGTTTTGATTTCCCTACGACAAGTATTTTCCTTGGAAGATTGTATATTTCCCAAAATCTCATGCGCATCAGTTACTTCTATTGGGACCCAAACCGAGAATTATGATGTGGATCATCAGAAGAATGGTTCTATTTTGGTACGCCGTTGTAACGTTGCTACTAGCGGTAATAGTAGTAGCTGTAACAATGTTTCTAACAATCACTCTTCAACTTGCAGAAATTTACCTTCTACAACGACGGCAATTAAAACGCCAGTAGAAACAGCTAACGATTGTTTAAGTTTGATGACACTCTGTCAATACTTGTGTCATGAATGTGGCCAAAAATTTAACTGTAGGAGAAACCTTGGTAAACATATTAAAAGGCATCATAATTATCTCAGCTCAACATCATCAATACCGGCAAAACGTAGCGGTTTGCCAACTTGTCCCCGAGAAAACTGCGGCAAAGCGTTCTTTGACAACGCTGCCCTTCGTGTTCACCTCCGCAAACATACCAGCGAGAAACCTTACTTTTGTGTCGACTGCTTAAAATTATTCACGACGAAATCTAACCTCACAGCTCATATTAAGTCTAACGTCTGCCGAGGAAAAGTCCCAGATATAGCAGAAAAGTTGCCACAACCATCCATTCAGTTTTCCATGAATTCTCCTTCACCGTTAAACTCCCCCAGAGAAAACGACAGTGTTGACAACAGTGATGTTACTACTGGGAATGCAAACAGTGGTGATAACTCCAAATTCCACTGTGAAAATTGCGGATTGACATTTCGAACAGAGTCTCGCTTTCAAAAACACATCAATAACACAAAGTCGACGTGTAGCAAGTCAAAACTCTTTCAATGTGATCTTTGTCCTCAATTATTTGCCAAACGCAGTGAATTGCAGACTCACCAAGCAGTTCACACTCGACAAAAATCATTTCAGTGTGATATTTGTGGGGTAGCATTTTCCACCCGAGGAAATCAAAGGGTTCACCAACGGGGACATTTTAACCAGAAACGTTTCAAATGTCAACACTGTGATAAAGGTTTCACAAGAAACCAAACTTTGCAAACACATATAACCAATGTACACAAATAGAACAATGGTACAAAAAGTTAGATATTTTTAAAAGTCGCAGCATTTTTTAATTGAAATTTTCTAAGTCAACATAAATAAAATTACTTTTTTACTATACTACTCTAAAATTATTTCTGGCTTTTTATTCGGCATTTATTTATTAATTTACAATGAAGAACCATAAACTCATTATTACGCAGATGAAAGATATTTTATCAGTATTGATTTTAGCGTATTTGTCTGTCTGTCCGTCTGTCATCACGCTCCTTGTCACAAGCTTCAGGCGATTTGGCTCAAGTGCTGACACATATGCGATACCATTTCAGTAAATTTGGTCTACCCCGGGGGTCAAAAATTAAATTATTCAAATTAGCTCAAATTTTGCATAGCGATACCAGCCCAACTGACAAGCCAAAATGTGTTTATCAATTCAATCAGCTTGTATCAATACAACCAATTTCATCTACGTCTCTATAGCTGCGATTAAGACGGTTCATTATTATCAACATCGTGCAAAACCTACACAAATCAATGAACAAAGAGAACATGCTATCCTAAGAAACAGACAATTATTTTCATGTTTCCCCAAAATTGAGTCCGCCGTATTCAACTTTAGCCCTTTATAGTACATCACATTAGCAGCTAAAATTGTCGATTTTCATTTTTTGTGCAATGCAGGTTGCAAAAACATTCACACTTTCGCATTTGCACTGGTTTCTTACTACCTTGTTGTTGGTTGATGCTTGGTGTATGGTACTGGTTTGTACTACTGCTGCTGCTACTTGAAGGCATATGTCACAAATTGTTCTTTGGTGTGTAGGTGTAACTTACTGCAACAATCCAATCTATTATGGTTAAAAAGTGGATAATGCTGTTATTGTAAAATTTAACTGTTATTACACACGTGAATGGCAAATAAAGGTAAGAGTAATAGTTGACAGTGATATGGTATTTCAGCAATCAGATGGTACTGATCTTATAGGCAGGCTGATGTTTAAAATTGGCAACTGGCTGTGTAGGCACTTCTGTCAACGCAACGGCGTGCTATTCTTGCGTCAGATGCGCAAAAAAAGTTCATTTTGGCCTAAAATGAGTCATCATCAGTAGATTAAATAATAATATAGTGATTTGTTTTGATTTTAAAAGGAAGCAGAAAAGGAAAGGAAATATCGATTAACATAATTTCCACTTTAATCTGTACAAATAGTCATCACAAGTTGTTACGTTCAACATTAACTTGATTGTAAAGTCAGCTGACCGATTGACCAGTTCTTGGAGAGATTCGCTGCATAGGGAAAGGTAGATAGGAAATATTAAAGAAATGAGTTTTTGTGTTGTAGCTGGTGGTGTTTTCCTCAGATTTTACAATACAAAATACGAAATAAAGGCAACGGTTAACAACTTGTTCGTTCTGTATGCAGTTAGTGATGGCGCAACTAACAGATTGTGTGCTCCAGTATCTGAATCAAAATGACTCAGTGGATACCATCAGACTTGCTGAGGAGTTTAATGAGGACCATCAGAAAATTATCGGCGCTGTGAAAAGTCTGCAAAGCTTGGGGGACATAATTGAAGCGGAGCAGCTAAATCGAACCAAAACTGAACTTACGGCGGAAGGTAAGTCTTGTCGTTATAAATCAAAGTTGAGTGTTACTATCTGCGATACAATTTTTAAAAATCTGACATTTATCTTGTAGGAAAGTCTTTCGTGGAGAGTGGCAGTCATGAAGCCATTGTATATGCAGCAGTTCCTGAAGGGGAAGTTGGAATTCCCCAACCAGATTTGATGAAGTTAACAGGAGCGGCTGGAAAAATCGGCATGAGCAAAGCTATTCAGAATGGATGGATTAAACTGCAAAAGGACGGTGGTGTGAACAAAGTTATTCGTCAAGTGACCAGTATTGAAGATATTGTGAGTTTGAAGAGTAACTGGTCATTTTTAAACATTCATGATTTTCATAATTCAACGTCAAGTGTGCGTATGTATGTTTGTAAGTGCGGACGGTCTGATTTCCCGTTAGCAAACATTTATATTTTAAAATTTTGCACAGGTAAGAGACAGACTTAAAGCAATCGAAAATGGAGCCGCTTCATCATTAGACAGCAACGCTTTGGCTGACCTTAAGAAAAGAAAGCTGCTGACGCAATCCCCAGTGAATTACTTTCAGGTTAAGCGAGGGAAAGGCTTCACCGTTCAAGTTGTTAAACTTGAGACAGAACTCACTCCAGAAATGCTTGCTAGTGGAGAGTGGAAACAAAAAAAGTTCAAACCGTACAACTTCCAAGCTTTGGGTGCTCCATTAAACCCTGGTCATCTACACCCTCTTCTTAAGGTGCGCTCTGAATTTCGCTCTATCCTCCTGGAAATGGGTTTTTCCGAGATGCCAACTAACCGCTTTGTTGAATCCTCGTTCTGGAACTTTGACGCTCTGTACGTTCCACAAAAACATCCGGCTCGAGACGCTCAAGATACCTTCTTTATGTCCCAACCCAGCAAGTGCACATCTGTGCCAGAGGATTTCATGGCAAAGGTGCGAGCTGCACATACTGGAACTGACTACGACACACTTGGATATGGGCCAACCAGATAAGCTCTGCAGTAGCTGGTGCATTTGCATAATAAGTTAAATTCCTACTGATTACCTTGTGAAAATCCGTACTTTAATACAGGATAATATATTTGTTTCTATATCAGCAATGAATAAGTGATAAAAATAACGCTGGTTGTACAATATTTGTTACTGTTAATACTTCTGTTGCTTTCATCACCCGTTTCATTATCCTGTATAAATTAAAAAAAGAACCTTAAAAACCTTTATAGTTTATCCTTTGTTTTATTTGTTGGTGTTAAGTTGCCACCAGTTTTCTTACATGTATGATTTAATTACATATAAACTTGTATTCGTAATAACTTATATTTCCATTTTTTATTTATTTTTGATTGCATGTTTAATATCAAGTAGCATGATTTTGCTTTATGTGATATATTGGTAGAAACAATGTAGTGATGGTATCTTGCTGTATGAGCCAAGCTATATGTCGATCACCATTCATTTTACTATTTTACCAGTGAACCCGTGTTAGCTTTTAATTAATCTCCCTGCATGAAACTTTGTTGATAACCTTAGTTAACCTCTGGAGAATTGTCAGGATTTATTTAGCCGTTTATTTTGAACCCGTTGGCTTTTGACACTCACTGAAGCTGTAACCTGCTCATAGTTGAGTTTATATGCACACTCGCCATTCAGCTTTGTCCTTTAGGCTCCTACCATAAAAGTCACTATAGTGGTATCATTTAAACACATTATGCTGTCATTCATTATGGACTGTTGTCAACGTGACCAGAGTTGGACTAGTATTTTATTAATCTCTTTCTCTCTCTCTCTCTCTCTGTCTTTCTGACTGTCCATAAAAACCAGTTTTAAGGTCGATATGGATGGATCTTACTTGGACAACCCATTGTTGAAAAGTCCTCAAAGAAAAAAGAATCTGCTAACGTCCATATCAACTTCACCTTTGCAACCAGAGCAACTTGGAGACGAGCAACTTGGAGACGAGCAACAACCAACCGCAAAGAAGAGCAAAAAGAAAAAGAAAAAGAAGAAAAATAAAGCTGCCGGAGAAAATAACACGGACAATACCACTGACAACACCAGTAATATTGAAGCTTGCTCCTGTGAGAGAGCTAGCACTACTAGTCAGGAAGTGACAACTTCAAAGCAGCAAAAAGACATAAACCGTAGTCTCCAAGAACCATCCACCTCTAAACAGTTACCATCGTCCTCGTCCAAGAAAAACGTCAAAGTGAGTGACAATAACAAAAATAGTGGTAGGGGTGGTGGCGGGGGTGGGGGTGACAATAAAGTGGAAGGAGACAAGGCGGCAGCACGGTTGAAGGTTATATCAAGTCACTTGCAGCCAATTTCAGTTGAGGCAGCTGCGGAATCACTCAGTGCAACCGCTACTGCGAGCACCGTACCAACATCATCTAAGTCATCAAAAAAGAAGAAAAAATCAAAGGTAAAATCGACTGAAACTGTGTCGTCACAAAACATACCATAAACCATATCCAAGATTTTTAACCATTTGAAAATATTTATGAAGCTCGTTACACTAGTTTCAGGGAATAGTTCAATAAAATTCATGACATTGTTTCCAATCCAAAGAAGTTACAATTTTACTGCAAAATTTTTAATAATGCTAACCCATGGAAAAATTTAATCCTTTGTGTTCGTTACTTACTGCACTATGAATTTGCTTTAGCAAGTGCTGTTATTACAGCATATATATCTATTTACTAATTCGTAATGAAAAAGGCATTTTCTCAACAGTCCCATGAATAAAGACATACGATCACAAGTAATACATTCTTTCAAACATGAACAATTTCATTCGAGCATTGAAATTATTTTGATGTTATCAACATTCCACACGCTTTTACATGTACACAATTTTTTATTGTAAATTTCTAAAATACAACGTCAGCAGTGCAGTGATAAGTCAATTAGTCACGTACAACAAAGTCAGTTTTGCTGACAAGGGCACATGTAGTAAATCTCAGTTATACTGTTTCAATATGTGCTACTCAGGGTTTTCACCACATTTAAAATAACCAAGTATTCGAACACCCTGTCGTAAAACGATAAACCATATTATGTGCAATGGATAATTTGTTGTTCTTCAATTATGGCATATATCCAACCATATAATATACTGATACTCCAAAAAGCTCTAAAGAAATTAGTTTGCACAACTCCTTAAATATGAGAATAAAAATACAAATTTCTGCTTTCTGTGTCATTTTAATTTTGTTGGATAACTTGGATTGTGCACAGTGATTTGTTGGGGTCATACACAAATCACAACACGCATCTTTAGGGTGGTAGATAAAGTTCCAAAACGCGTAATGGAATGACGTCCATTTTCAATATCCTAGATGGTCATTTATTGCCGATGATGAATCACCAGTTGATGTGATTTTATTGTTTAAACTAAGGAATACATACATTTTTCTAGATTCATAATACGAAAAAATATAGTCAACCATCGCCCCTTGTCATAAAAATAAAATGCATGAATCATGCAGCATGATGCTATTATTGCCTCGATGGCGAGCGAATGTTGTCAATGACAATTCAACTGGCGTAATAGTAGACAGGCTGATTGGCAATGTTTAGCTAACCTATTTTTTAAGTTTATATAAAAGAACAACTAAAATTTGTTTATATAGCAAATATTTGAGTGGCTTCACTCTTTTAAATGATTAATTCTCGTCATACCATAGAATGGCATTATTAAGTGACTAAGTCACTTAATAAGTTTACGTTGTATGTCCGTCTGTCTAGACGATAACTCGAAAACGGTTTCGAATTTTGAAATTCTGATTTTGCCAATCGATTCCTTATTCCTTAGGCTCCCCTAGGAATGATTTTGGGGTTTCAGGTCAATGGGTTCAAAGGTCACGTAGGTGTATCTCTTGTATTTGTGGGACAATTTTCGCCAAACCTTGTAAATAGGCAACCTATGGCCTCCTCTGAAAGTGGAGAAAAGTTTGACGTCCTAGGTCAACAGGGTCAAAGGTGTATCTTTGGTATTTGCGGGTTGGATGGAGAGAAGGTATTAGAGGGATGGTTGAAGGGTTGGATGGGAGTTGTAGTACATAAATCAAGTGAGTACTTCGTCACTTTGCTACTTATTACTTTGTAGGTTTATTATTCACTTAGTAAATACGACCACTTACTTCACATGCAGTGCGACCAAGACCAACGAAGCTATCGAGAATTTTTGCAAAATGCATGCAATGCAATTTGAACCCCGTCGGTATCGCTGAAAACTGAGTGGTCTAAAGTTAAAGCCGTCGTAAGTCAAATATCTATTGGGTTTAGTAACAAGTTTAGCTGGTTCCCTGTTAATCGCTACATTAGCACAACCAAATTATGATGTGTTATTCGGCAAAGCATTAACAAAGTCAAGTGGTTAAATTGGAGCGGGTTGGTTATGTTTGGCTTTTTACCGATATAGTTCAATTTTAAATCTATATTAATAGTAGTCATTTAAAAATAATTTACTTTCAAAGTGGATCGCAAAAAGGGCATTTTCTTAGCAATCTTCATGATTTTACCTGGTTTAAGTTTTTTACTGTTTGCAGTGACCTTTGTCATGGATAAGCCTACAACGGTATGCATAGCAGAAAGGTTTTGGATGCATCAATTCATCTGACCTTTCGGGATTCTGTCTAAATATATAATAAATTTATTGTGCTATTTTCTGCATAGGGTAACCAGGGCGAAGGTTATATCTCCACTTCCGTCATCATGCCTCCAAACCATAATCCATTGACATCTCACGTGTTGGACACAGCTATTGGTCGACCAGCAGCAGGAATTAAAGTGATTCTTTTCAAACAAGACGAGAATACCCAATGGAGGCAAATCTCAGAGCAGTAAACAAACGATTTTTGATAATTAATAATTATAAATAAATTTCAAATTGGAAAGCAAACCTATTTACACCTCTGTGACTATTTCACAATGACAATAATATAATATGATTCAATGTCAAATCATTTCATTGAATTCCTCTGATGTAAACCATGGTGTGAACAGATTAACTAATGCTGATGGCCGAGTGGGAAATATTATCTCCGCAGAAGAATTTACACCGGCCGTGTACAAGCTTTACTTTAACACCTACTCCTATTACCAGAATCGCGGAGAAAAGACATTCTATCCGTACATAGAAGTGGTATTCGAAATCGAGAGACCAGAGGAACACTTCCACGTGCCAATTTTACTTAGCGCTTATGGCTACTCCACTTACAGAGGCAGTTAAAAAGTTTCCTAATTTCGGGGGATGGATACCATGACTTGTAGCTATGAAAGCATATTATGACGATGACTTCGAATTTTTTTTGGACCTACAAATAACTGGATCCGTTTAATCTATGCAACAGTAGCCAAATTTTAGCAGACATAAGTTACTTTTTAATTAATTTTTTAATTTAGAAACTCATTTAATTATTTCAAAAAAATTCTTATTTGTTTAATTTTAATTAACGGTCATTAATATATACCGGTGTTAAATTTAAGTATAAATAATGTGTTTTTATTTATTTCCGGGAGACGGCCGTCTTCGTGTAATTGCATTTCATAACTCCCGTATGTTCAAAAGATCTCTTATCTACTAAACGTCAATTATAGCACACCGCTCATGTTATAATCAACTAGAAGAATTTCATATAAATTATACGATATAACATATTCTAGACATACATGATAGTTGATACATACATTTTATGTTCTTAGTCAACCGTCCCATCCTGTTCACCACCGATAAAAATGGCCGTCACTCATCAGTTTCCGGCCGGCTTGTTACTCAAGGTAAAAATATAAACAACATCAATGACGCTTCATCCATGAACTTTGTTTTCATTATCATTACGCATTATCAACCATATGCTATGGGTTTCGTAAGAGCGCTTGTCAGAAAAACAGCTTATTAAGTGACAAAGTCACGTTGTCTGTCCGTCCGTCTGTCCAGACGATATAACTCCAAAATGGTTTTGAATTTTCAAATTCTGATTTCGCCGATTCCTCATCCCTTATAGGCTCACCTGGGAATAATTTTGGAGTTTCTAGGTGAAGCCATGTGGCACCCACAGGTCTTCAATAAGGTCCCTCAGTGATAACTTAGGAACGGTTAGGAATTTAAAAGTTCTGTTTTCACTAATCGATTACTGTGTAGTTGGTGAGAGAGTTGGAGTAAGGGTTGACCCCAAATTAAGTGATTACTTCGTCACTTTGCTACTATTACATTGTAGGTTTAACACAAATAGAAACGACCAAGGTCGTATGGATACTTATTTTGCCATTATCTCATATCTCGTATAGAGAAGCCCTCTAGTTTCGAGTTTCTAACCACTTCTCTGGAACAAACATTCCATTTTCATACCAGCTGGAATGTTTAGCGAAGCGAAATGCGAATAAAACTGCAAAACAGGTCGAGCAATTCCATTCAGTCATCTTATCATACCACAGTTGTTGGCTTCTTTCTAAGTAAACATTATGGGAGCCCAAGGTCAACACGTTGTTGTCGTTGCATAAATAGATCTATGATCCATCTGCAAAACAACCAAACGTGCATACAAAAACATCCTGTAATTTAGTTGTCTTGCCGACTCAACCTATATCATGTATTTGTGTTTTGTGTAGCCTAAATACAGTGCAGATCAACATGACTTTTAGGAAAAGAAAAAGGAACAATACAAGAAAGTTGACAATATCTCTCCCTATAAATTATTCGCCCGTCGCCCACATTATTACTGCGAATAACAACAATGTTGTTTGTTATGCCACTTCGTGTAAATACTTCCTACAGCTCTTTACTTACAACTTACAGCTGCACACACACACGACCAGACTTGGTGAAAATATGACACTTTCACCGGTGCAGTATGTGTGCAAATGACTCAAATTGCCAAAATATGACATTAAAAACATATTTAAATTTTTCCCTTTCTTATTCTTTCATAACATTGTCGTAAGTTGTATGCAAAACATAATTTCTTGAGTTGGGTATATGTATTTGCCAGTGTCAATACCAGTAACAGTACCTAGGCATTTAGAAATTCATTCTATCAGTATCAGTACCAGTACTACCAGTAGCAGTACCGAAAATGGTACTGATACTGTAGTATTTTTACTACTGCAGTAGACTAAAAGTGGGCCCCATCATGGGTATCTACCGGAGGTGGGTAGGGTTTACACAAACAATACATAGTTTCCCGAGGTACATAGAGCTGGTGCAGACCATAATTCTTGCTTATTTTTAGTTTTTTTTCAGTATTGTGGGTTAAGTCATACCATCGCATGATGAAAGTCTGCTTTTGAACGGTGACGTCGACATCCCAGCGCTGGTGGATCACATCTCATTGACCGAGATGGTAACCCAT
>JAHZNB010007312.1:0-12031 GCA_027744295.1 Callyntrura guangdongensis | reverse complement strand
GATAGGTGTGACCATTGAGTTGAAGAATCGCCTTGATGGATCCAACTGGATTCAATCCAATGTCATTTGCTGCTACCACATCTATGGTTGTAGAGGAGAGGGCAGTTTTCACGGTATCTCCAAGTTTGTTGAAGTCGGATAGACTGATTGCATCGATATCCGATATGGGAATAAGTAATAACAACAAGACACCATCACCTACCCGCGATTACCTGGGTTACCAGCGGATCCTCCGCTCGAACAATTAGCAGTACCCCTGCTGGCAATTCAACATGCACCAGTGTTTACCTTTCTCTCCCGCCTAGAGAAGATCGGCTCCTAGCATACATTCATCCGTGTTTTAGCACGCATTGTCGCGATTTTTCGCACCAAGACTTTCAAAGCAAAGGGATACATCCCTCAGGACATTCTGAAGGCGGAAACAACACTTGTAAAAATTATACAAGTAGATACCTACCCGGCTCTGTTTCAGGACATTCAACAAGCCGTACGACAATCCGATTTAAAAATATTGAAGAAACTTCGGCCATTTTTGGGCCCCAACGAAACTATTCATTTGGGAGGACACTTAGAAAATGCTCCCCTTCCTTATTTACATAAACACCCGTATATACTCCCGGGAAAGAACGACCTCGTACGTTCACTCATCATGGAGACACATATTACACTTGCTCATGCCACCCCCAAGGTCGTTACTAACACGCTCCGGTCCAAACTCTGGATTGTCAGTGGCCTGAAGACTACCAAATCCATACTGGATAAATGTCTCCTGTGTTTTCGGTACAAGGCTCAACCGACAACTCAACTTATGGGACAACTCCCATCCGCCCGAGTTAACCTGACTCGCCCGTTCTTGCACACCGGCGTGGACTATGCTGGACCTTACATGGCTAGAAACATGACGGGACGCGGCGGACCTTACAAAATCTGGATTGCACTTTTCACTTGTATGGCTACCAGAGCTGTACACCTGGAACTTGTGTCAACTTTATCAGCAGAAGGATTGCTCACCTCCAAGAACACTTAAAGCTGTTCACCAATTCTCATTCTAAAGGAGAATTTAACCAAGGAGGGTTGGAACTGGACAAGATTACGTGGTCCTTCTCTCCTCCTGCGGGACCCCACCATGGCGGTTCCTGGGAGATTTGCATCAAGTTGGTGAAAAAACACATGGGAGCAATTTGAAACCATTCTACTTATGATTGAGTCAATCGTAAACTCTCGCCCCATCACACCCATGAATACGACCCGGATTCTCTTGAATACTTAACCCCCGGGCATTTCCTCGTCGGTTCAAATCTGATGACGTTCCCTGAGGCAGACTTGTCACACCTGAGATTGAATCGTCTCAACACTTATCAATTGATTCAAAGACGTTTCAAGAACTTATGGCAGGTGTGGCAGCGCGACTTCTTGACGGAACTATAGAAACAGTCTAATTGGACTACCCTGCAAAGCAACCTTGCAGTCGGTAAAATGGTTCTGATAATAGACAATCAGCAGCCGCCACTTAAATGGAATATCGGTCGGATATTACACGTTCATCCTGGAGCGGATAAACTTGTACGGGTAGTAACAGTACAAACCGCTCATGTACAACCAGGCAGTCCTCTCGTCACCCGAAAGGAAATTGTACGTCCAATCACCAAATTGGCCGTATTACCTTTTGAGGAAATGTCTACACCAATGGCACCGGCTCCGGTTATACCCATGCCAAGTGTCACACCACCGGTAGCACCAACCGTGAAACCAGCTAGGATTGCCTACGTGCCTCCAGCGAAACGATTACCGCAGCCACCCGCTGCTAAAATGAAACCACCGACCCGGATTCAACCCAGTCGGTCCTGTAAACAGCCGCCTGCGGCCAAGAATAAACCCGATTTCAAGCGCGCACTGGCTCCACTACGGTCTTCTAAGCCGGGTCCGAAGAAAATCATGACAGTCTTACCGGCGCAATCGTTCAACCCACCTGTCCGGAAAAATAAGAATCATCCTTGGAGAAAAAACCAGGCCAGTCTGCTCGAGAGACCTCCGTTTTTACTGCCGACACCAAGTCACCGTAATCACCCTGGTGCACCACCAGCTATCACGGCTGGCAAGTGGATTTTCGCTGCTTTCTTTGTAGCGAACTTGCGTCCTACGAAGGCACAAAATCCCGACTTGCTTTCCCCGGAAGTGACTTCCTCCATCGGAATCATCGCCTTATTCATGGCTCTGGCTGGTGTTCTTGCCAATGGCACAGCCATTTATCAACTTTTAATGAATCGACTTAACAAACAACGATTCTCGGCATACAAATCCTGGGTGCTCAGCTTGGCAGTGTCGGATTTCTTCATCGCCAGCATACTCATCCCGCTGACGGCTACCCGATTCCTCTACAGAAAATAGAGCTTGGGACACACATGCTGCAAGCTGTACAGTGCAACGCTGTACTCAGTGGTGACTTGGACATTTTTTAGTCTTATTGCTATCTCTCTGTTGCGGTATTATAAATTTGCCAACGCCCTATCCATGGCACAGGACCCAATTCTCGCTTCACGGATAGCCATCATACTGGTCATCCTCTGCAGTTGCCTGTTACCAACTTTAGCGTTACTTTCCCTATGGGGAGTTATCGACACCAATCCCAATGATCCCACTACCTGTACAATTCTACCGGATTCCAATGGTTACACCCCCAAGCCAACAATCTGGGCTGTCGGTGTGGTCGGACCGTTCATAATTATATACGTGTCCACCTTCATTTTGTACTGTCGGATCACTCGGAGACAATCATTTATTCGGGATCAGCCACATATTAAGAAATCTCTGCATCAATTACGGATCACCATTGCAAATGTGCTAATCAGCTTTCTCATTGGCTAAAAACCAATGCTGATATTTAACTTCTGGGATCCCACCAAGACACGCTTGTCGCCTTACTGTCACGTCATAGCAATGTTCCTGGCATGGATGACTACCATCGGTCACCCTCTGATTTATCTTAAAAGTCACATGTTTTCATCGGAGCCCCCCAGGACGCGGCATAGCGCGAACAAAAAGGACCGAGAACAGGTGAAAGAACTTCCGGCGCATCATCCCGGAGACTTCACACCCCCTCGACCCGTAACACATTCATTTTCGCCATGTCTTCACAAACCTCGTCTGCTCACATTATTCGTCATCATAGCTTGTGTCACTCAATCTCATGGACAAGTTATACGTGCAATTCCAACGTTAATTGCCAATCTACCCACCTGCGCTAGCTGGACACCACCCATAACAGAGGTACCAGAATGTGCACCCGTAGCTCTCTTGATCAAACCACGCCCAGACGGGACGCTATGCAAACAAACCAAGAATTGCACAGCGCCCACCGCCGTGATGGCAGACGCCTCAGGTTGTGAACACCTGGCCCCACCTTGTGATACTTTCACCACGGAATGGTTAGACGACTTTACTTGTCAAACTCCTCACAAACGTGAACAAACTACCATGACGCTGCGAACACATCAACCAAACTACTGCGCCATCGGCGATTTTGCGTTGAAACCATGCCCGCATTTCCATAGCTCCATTGCAACGGTACATGTGCTCCTTATCAGTGGCACTCTCTACCCGATAAATCACTTGAACCTAGTACAGGATGCGGACTTAAAAAATTTAGCGTCGTACAACTGTTCGTGTGAAGATGCGGAAATATGTCTCGACAAATCGTGTCACGGAGACACTTCCTTTTGTTTCAACATTGGATGCAAGACAGAAGTGAAAGCCGACGACAACTTATGTTATTGTCGTTATGATCACACGGCTAATCCAGAAATGAAACATGCATTTTCATCGGCAACAGGATTAATCTACCCTGACTGCTGGGGAACTCTACAGGCGCTCGTCAAGACACCAGTGGACCCACCAGTTTTGCGTCCATCATGCGATAAATGCACTCTCACTTGTACAACCACAGGAGTACAACTTTCTACCCCTGGTGCAGTGCCGACTTACGTACGGCTCACTTAGAACCCGGGACATATCTCTGTCACACCCACAACAGTGCTGACAGATATTGCTCTTACTACTTAGATGCTTACGTCACAAGGATCCATCAAAACCGAAATCTGGCTACCCAATGTAGATAGTCCAGTCATCAGGCAGATCAACTGCCCCCGGCTTCCCTTGTGTCAGGCAATTACCTGTCATTTCTGCCGCGATCGATGGATTAACGTCGGATGTTATGACTACATCAACTGGTCCCTGATCACCGCGGGAATTCTCACCATTTCAATCACCATCTTAGCCATTCGATACATCTGTTCATGGCTCTTCATGGGATTATGGTGTTGTACCTGGCCTTGTCGTGTAGCTTGGAAAAAGCACCTGCGCAGGCGTTCAAATAAGCGACCTGTCCAGCGCGATGAGGAAAACGGGATTCCTCTTATCAGTCGAGAATCACCATACACGAACACAGTGCAAATCAGACGTGCTCCCAGAGCAAGCCTCTTCCGAAGAGGACCCTTCTCTTTAACTACGTTATGTCTATTTCTGATCATCGCCACCACCAGTGCATGTATAGAATTTGCATCTATTTTCTGCCTCCAACCAGGAATGTCAACGTGGAGGACAGACTGAGACCTGTCACCTGCAAATCAATACACGCCTTGGAGTCAGCCCCGTCGGACAGACATCATGCTTTCGCATTACTAATGCCGCTCAGAAGACCATCGGCACCATTGAAATAACGACCAAATCTGTCGCGATATCGTGTGACAAACAACTTCTCTACTATGTACCCCGAGCAGAAGCCAGTTGCATTTCTTACGTGCAATGTTACAGCCTCTACACGTCCTCGAACTGTAATGGGGATAAATGCGACAAGTTTAAGGCAAATGACACTATCCCCGCGCTGGACGCCAACAAGAACTCACTCGGATGGGCCCTGTGCCTCTCCAAAAGGTACCCTACTTGTATGTGGCGGCTCGTGAGAGATTGTTTCTGGTCTAAGATCGCGTTCATTAACCCCACACACTCGACCTATGAAGTATTTAATTGTCTAGAATGGCGTTTCTCAGTTTCCCTGCAAGTTAACACGACACTCGGAAAACAGGTGAAACAGGACACTCTGATGCTAGAAGTGGGAGAAAAGCAAACGCTACCCGCTCTCAATCTTACGTTCACTCTCCTAACTGCCTCAGTTCCTCCCACATCGGTGCTAGACGAATGTTTCATCAAGCGAGGACAACAGGTCGCGCTGGCCCCTTGTAACAAGCGAGAAGAATTGGTGCCAGGCAGACTAGGCGAGATACAATGTGATTCGGAGACAGACGCAGCCACGGTCAACCGATCGTGCAAAGCTCTTCAATCACTCATCACCACTAACCGAGGTCAAGGTGGAATCAAATGCAGTGCTCAGCTAACCGACCCAGAAGCGTTACTGAAAGCTGTACCCCTCCCGGTGAAGTTAGTTAATGGTACAAGAACAAGATACCGTACGCTATGACACCGCACGGTCTTCCCTGATGGAGATTCAGCTCTCTGCCACTAATTTGAAGTTAATAGCAGAGACGCAAGAGGCTAACTGTGAAGCCACCTTCATCAAGACAGACGGATTTTATTCCTGCCTATCAGGGGCATCTATCTTCGTGGAAGCCAAAACCGATGCGCCAACACCTGTGACAGCCACTCTGGAGTGCCCGGACCACCGCCTGTACACGCAGTTCGTGGTCACGAACGAGTCAAAGTATTATACCAAGATAATACAATGGGACAGACCAGACCTTAATGTGCCCTGTCACCTAAAGTGTCCCTCGAACACGGTTCTATTGACCATCACTGGACACTTACATTATTTGGAAAATCCTACTACCCAGGTGGAAGCTCATATCACCTCGCGGCTGCCGATGCTGTCCGGAGGACTGGACTTCCACTGGATGACAATCTTAGGAAACTCTTTATCATCCTGGGTCATTCGTGGCTCAGCTATCATGATAACCCTGTGTATCCTGATACTAATAATTATTTTCAGTTTCAGGACCGCTCTCCTCAAACGGGACTAAGGGACTTTCAAAGTCGCCCCCGAGCATGTTGTGATTATGAGATGATTATTCACCTTCATCATCATCATCATCAAACAACCATCATCGTATACAGACAACACCTATTTTGCGTCACAATTGACGTAGTTTTTACCCTTCATTTTTTGCACGTGTCTGTGCGCAAACAACTTGTTTTTCGCACAACCACAACTACAGGAAGCCTCCTTCCTAGGACGAGGTCGACCACTGGCACGAGTAGTTTACTAGGCTACTCGTCTACAATAAGAATACACATTAATTATACATTTTATTCTCACTTTATTTTATGTATGTGCAAAATACGTAGTAATAATTACACATTATTATTTCCTTGAATTCATCATGAAATTGCGCAAATGCTAGCCACAACCTTGCAGTTTGCGGTCTACTGAATATTACAATATTATTTTATTTTCTGTACAATGTATTAGAAAACCACTTTTTGTTTCCTTGTACCTTGTACTCAATATTTTACTCATTTTAACACACGATTTTATTTTCATTGTATTTCCTTCTAAAAATAATGAAAGTGACGCAAACCAACAAATTCTTTACGTTGTTTATGCGTCCATTAATGTAATGTAAAATTGAAGTTATATATAGGAGAAAAATGATAAAATCGGAATGACTTGTACTCTGGTCTTCAACCAAATCACTTGTCTTGCTCATATTTTATTTCTCATCTTTTCATCATCTCCAACAGCGAGTAGCTAGCGAGTGCACCGCTACTACTCGTCTGCATCTTCGTCATAAACGCATCCCAACAAGGACAAGGAAGGACGACCGTTACGCCAAACGTACCATTTCGGATAACTTACCTCGAGGATTTGTTTTGTGTGCGACCAATAACGCAAGGAATCGCGAAACTCCGCAGTCTGGGTTGCCCGGGCCGAGTTTCAAATAAGATTATGGAACGCGTGGTCATACCCAATTCAATATTCATATTAAATTTATCACTTGAACGATATACTTATTCCAACTTCTCTCAGTCACGAAAGTTGGTAATAACTACTTCCTAAAATATAAATTAAGATTACTGAGTTTTGTTGCACGTCAGACTTGTGTGTCAACTTCACCTTTAAAACATGAAGTATATGTACACGTTTTTATGCAGCTATATTTTGGTGATTGACTGGATACGTTGTATTGTTCTGTGAAAGTTGCCCGTTCATTTTAATTAGTCTTATAAATATTGTACCTTCAGGGACAGAGAGCGGACTTGAAAACGACACAAACCGTTGCAATGAAGTCTTTGAGTGGAACCCGGATGTATGTTTACACACGTTCACCATTTATCAAGTAAACCAACTCTCTTTCAACTTGAAAAATGTGGTTAGCTACAGAAAATTAGGCTTGGATACACCTGTTAGCTATTCGCTCCACGATGGTTATTTTAGATTTGCTGTCAAAAAATTTGATTCTTGTGCATTGTTCATCCTTTATACCAAAATAATACAGGAAACGTATCAAGCAATTCGACAATCTGGGTTTGCAACGTCGTATCATGTTTTATTTTTCATTCACATTGACAACTTGTTAATGCGAATAACACCTTGATTTTTTAATCTTAGCAAAATAGAGTCGTCGAAATACCCTACGTGCCATGCAGGATTGATAGTTTTTGATAATATTCATAATTGTAAAGAAAATTGTAAATATTTAGCCAAAGTATTTTGGTAAACGCGAACATCGATTTTAGTTTGTGGTTAGTTTGAGAAGTAGTTTCTTGAGTTGTAGTTGTACTGAATGATTCAATTGGATAGCAAGAAAAGTTTTTATTTCTGTCATTCCACATGATTATGTAAATAGCAGTGTGACAATTTATATTTGGAACCAGCGATGATAAGGTCAGTGGAAATGGTATCTGGTATGATTACGTAATTTTTAATAATTACATCCATTTTGTAATTATTACGTCAATTTTGAAATTACCACGTCATTCTTGTAATTATTACGTCATAAGTTTTATGTAATTTAAACCTTACAAGGAAAACATTCGGACTGCCCTCGAAACCTGCTCTCGGCGTACATGACGTTTTACTCAGAATTTAACGTAGATCAAGATTCCGTTTTCTGTTTTCTGCAAAACCAAAATTTTGAATTTAATTTCTCAAGTTACTCTGCAAGCAATGGTACGGTATCATCTCGTTAAAAGGTAGCAGGATGTTCTTTGTTTTCAGCTATATCCGTTATGCCACAGGAAAACTAACTAGACTCGTACATTCCAAAAAAATGCAAAATGTTAGGTTTTATAGATCAAAACAAAATTGATTAAGTTAGCTTGTTTGGTAACGCAATTATTGCAACAATTAATAAAAATATTTCGTCATTGTACGCGTCCGTTCACATATTGTCGTGTTGTGTATCGTTTCAACAAAATAATTGTTTTCTATAACTTTTTTCGGTTTCTCGTTATAAATACACATGCATTAAACCAAGCTGATTTTAAAATACGTTTTCATATTACCCCATCCGAAGTGCAGTTATTTACGTGCATTTGTTAAAATTACTTTGGTTAATCTTACTCTTGATTTTTATAGATATATTGAAATATAAATTTTCTCCATTTGTAACTATTTTTTGTTTCGTGTTGTAAATAATATTGACAAATTTTTAATATTTTTGAGGAATCACACGAGCGATAAACTTACTAAGAGTTGAGGTAAAAATCACACCAGTGCTGGCAGTTTAAACTGCGAAATTAATAACAAAATTTTCGTTTTGCAGAAAACCGAAAACGGAATCTTGATCTACGTTAAATTCTGAGTAAAACGTCATGTATGCCGACGGTTGGTTTTTTCGGCAGTCCGAATGTTTTCCTTGTTAGTACTTTTTGACGATTCTCAACAGTAACGATAATTTTGCTTTTTCACTTCACAAAATATTAAACACCAAACAATACACAAACATAATAATGTTTTAAGTGTTAAAGGTTTGAATAGATTACTGAGGATGACGTGGAGAACTTAGTGTTAAAGGAAGCTTAGTTAATACTTAACAAAAGAGGCTCGTAAATTAATATTCTAATAAAGATACCGAATTTAATAAACTGTTTCGTTTTTGAATTTGTTGAATATTAAATTACCAACTGTAGTTTAGGCCAACGATATGCATGTGCAAATAAAATGTCTAATAATAATAATTCTTGAAAATAAAAAAATGATAAATTGTAAAACTATTTGCAATACTGTGTATGTAACCTAGTTAGATAATTGGTATGGTGTTTTCCATTTAAAATTGCTTGCTCCATGGGCCTTGCCTAAAGAGCTTTGAAATATATACATACATACATACATACATTTAAAATTGCCTCTAGACGTTGTCATCCGACGTTCTGCTAGAATATAACTTGCAACTTAAAACTATCCAACATAAAGCGATTGTATAACTATTTGAAATATTCATGGAGAAAATTTGGTTCATCAAAAATATTTTATAGCAAGCACTGTTTCATACGTTGCTTTCGTGACATTATTTTGGTTTGATTGTGTCGCCTAAATCAGGCGAAGTTAACATTATTTGCTTGCTCTGGAACAATAAACAACTAAATATGCATAAAACATTAACTAAATATATTAAATTAATATGGATCTAAATAAGAAAAGTTGAGCACATACACAGATATGCATTATTTAAAAATACGTAAATGACATTTATTGTCTCAGTTGGTATACAGGATTAGCTACAGTAGTGTTAAACGTGCACTTTCCAGCGCATCCTATTGTTGTCACTGGATCTATTATTCTCCAGTGCTCCAGAAGGTCTCCAGCTAGATCAACATTTTTTACCTTTTTTCGACCGCCGAGCGATCGGCACTCGTCGGTCTACATTAAAAGCGAGCCAAAGCTAACCAATAGTTTTGTTGTTGCTGGACAACCTTTTTTCTTTTAATGTTGCTCCAGCAACAACAATACCATGCAACGCACCACGAGGTGCTTTTGTTTGCTGACAGAGAGGAGAGAGAGGAAAATTTTTGTTTGTGAAAAGAGAGAGAGACGAAATTTTTATTCTTGTTGGTAGAGCGAGAGAGCGAAGTAATCTTTATTTGTGTGTGCGTGATGGACGGAGAGAGGAAATTTTTATTTTTGAGAGAGTGGATTTTTGTTTTTGTGTGGCAAAGAGGAGAATTTTTATTTTGAGCGTGAGAGCGAGAGATGAAGTTGCTTCTGCTGCTGCTAGTGATGGAGCTTGCCGTAGCCCAAGGTAATTATGACCAATAAACGCTGTTACTTGAATCATGAAAGTGATTCGAAGCAATACCATATCAGCTTTCACTTATATTGAAAATTCAGTTCCTGTAGTTCAGAAAATTTTAATAAGATTTAGGCATGCCTTGGTGCCATTAGCAAATTAATATTAAATTCATGTCAAAATACTCACAGGTGTCCAATGTCAGCTAAAGAATTCTTTAAATTTGCATTTAGGCTGCCTTGCAGGCAATGTGATCTTTCCCAGTCTACATTTTAATAGGAAAGGTACTATGTTTATACACGCAGAAATAAAGCCTAATTTATAAAATTTTAAATGCACTGCCAGGAACTTTCACTGTGTGGGTTAATGGCAGTTTAATCATGCTGCTTAGTTACTTGATATAACCGTTAAATTAACCGAAATTTTTGTTTAAATAAAAAGTGAAAACCTTGACGTTTTTCCATGTGTCAAATACTATCGAAACGCATGTGTCGTTTCTTGAGTTAATGGTGTCATCTTGGGTCATTCTTAAAGGCAAGAGATAATGCTATATGTCAACGCAAACTCCTGTTTTTAAAAATTAAATTATTAACCAAATTCCCCTTTTGGAATTTGAAGCCGTTTGACCATTTCGAATTATGCAATTTTTTTAGACAATTTCCTCACGTGCATCCGCTCCTTAGACATCCTCTCACCAAACCAGTTTTCACGCGACGACAGTATAAACTATAAGTGAAGCAAATGAAACGGAATGTCTTAACTATTATATTTAGGCCACATAGCATACCGGACGTCGATGTTCTTACAAGGTCATGGAAATCGAAACATTGGAAAATCCCAGGTGAGCAGAATGAATGAAGTTGCATGTTTCAATAGTACAACTCAGGTATGATTCAAGTTGTATGTGCAACTCTAATGGAGTTACTCTATCTCATTTCTACCTGCGTCTTTGTTTTCCCACGGGATGTTGACGAACCGTGTTTCTTGGACCAGACCGACACTAAATTCGTTTACATTTCCAAACATTTATATTGGACCAAATGCTAAGCTCTGAGCTTAAATACGGATGCATAATATTAGAGAAGTAAATGTCGTTGAAAACCTGAATGAAAATTGGTCGTTACTTGTTAGGAAACATTACTAGCCAAGGTAATTATTATACATCAAAGAGAGCAACGTAATCTTTATTGGTTTGGTAAATTAATTATATAATTAAGATGCAATGCACGATTTGTGCCAACCAAAGAGAGGTAGTGTTACTAAAGGCTTTATACAACATCGCTTATAACAAGCTGCTTGGGTTCATAATAGTCCAAGGTTAGATTATTGCTGAAACTCCAA
This sequence comes from Callyntrura guangdongensis, assembly GCA_027744295.1. NCBI lineage: Eukaryota > Metazoa > Arthropoda > Collembola > Entomobryomorpha > Paronellidae > Callyntrura > Callyntrura guangdongensis. The sequence continues at coordinate 452 of JAHZNB010007312.1, read as the reverse complement.
TGTCATCGTTATCCATTTCGAGGCACTTCACTCAAAATTCCTTTGCTGACATCGACACAATTAAAATTTTATGGCATGTTCATGTTAGCAATGGGAAACTATTTTTTATAAAATCAAAAATAGTTGTCCAAAATATGTCACAATTTATTAAATAGACGAAGTCATGACCCTGAATGCAATTTAATGTAAATCTTTTTATTTAAATATGGTTAATATAGTACTAAATGAAATACTTAATTTTAAGAAATTCCCTTGAAAAACGTAAATGCAAGATAAATATACACTTATGATCAAAAATTAGTCTGAACGAAAGTCGTTCCAGCGTTACAGTTTTAAAAAACGTTTAAAAGATGCGATTCAATAGTTTATAAATTTGTCATTGAAACGTATACATTTTAGAATTTTTGTTACTTTTCGGCCTTACATCGGACGTAAATTACAAAATACATTCA
>JAHZNB010007311.1:0-15956 GCA_027744295.1 Callyntrura guangdongensis | reverse complement strand
CTAGAGCCATTCATAAAGTCTACATTATTGAACTTTTTATTACTTCTCGTCAACACGAAATCATATTGTTCTTTTATATTTTTACAAGTTTGTGTCTATTTTTAATAATAACATTGGAGCGTCTAAAATTATCCTGATGCCAGTGTTTTATTTATGGATAATAATATCAACGTTACCCCATGCTTTGGTATGGTCCGAAATGTAATCCGAGTAAAATATAATACTTTAAATGAGAACGTTCTCACCAGAACTCTTTACACGGCTCGTAAATTGGTAAATCTCACGGAAAAATTATATCAATTTCTTATTGTGTGATGGATTGGATTTATGCGTAATGTTCATCAACAAACTTGATGTTTAACAGAGTGGTGATGTTACCATTGCCATATAAATGTTTTCTATGGAGATAACTTAAAAATGTTTTTGTATTGATTGATCCTTTGCATTTTTGCATTGTTTTACTTTGCACTTCAATTTGGTGTTCTGGTGTTCCAGTTTATTTTTATAATTTGTTGAATCGTATAAATAGCAAGCAACAACCTTATTATTGATAAACTGAGAGAAGGTTCGAAAAGGTCTAGGAACTCTAATATTGAGTAGAGGTGTAGAGGTGACCCGGCGGAACTGAAAAATGTTGGAGGTACGAACAAATAAACTCAAGTCACAGTATTCCAGTCTGCGTAATAAAGCAAACACGCAACGCAAAATAAAGCATGAAAACAGCAGTGGCAACTTTGGAAAATCTCGTTGGCACCAAATTTAAATTTGCTATACTCAGCTGTTTTTTGGTACCGAGATTATGTCGACTTACAACATCACAACCAGAGGGTGAAAAATTCTCGGTTGCGAGAAGAGTCTACAGATTGGGCGTGGACAGAAAATTTATACAAATTATTTGGCGGTTAAAAATACTCTCAAATTCCACATTAAATTTTATTACTCCCAGGAAACATTCCATTTCGTTACAGTTGAAAGGACATTACAAAAAATATCAAATTTTTCTTGCAATACTCAACAAAGTTACCTACATAAATTAATTAATATGCACACTTAACATTTTATCAGATCAGGTCACATTTTATCATTTACTAAATTCTACATTTGAACAAATGAAACGAGGGAAGGATTAAAGCCTTTCAAAGGTCTTAATGCTCTTCTTCGCTTGAGCTGCTGCCGCCTGTATCTTCCTGTTTATTACGCACATGTTCATTGAATTCGCGTCTAGGTCGTATCCACTCCTCGAACATTTCCCGCAGAAACCTAAAATCAATCAGAAGCGGCTTTGATTATCATAAGAAATCTAATACGCAATAACACGGACATCATATTCCTTCATCGGACAGGAAGTGTTATTTGTAGATGCCGTATACCACAATCGAATTTGCAAAAATGCATGTCCAGAGTTAACTTATCAAGATTGGGCGTACATAGAAATGCAAAATGAAATGAGACGTCGGAAATTAGTAGATCGTCAATCTCGCTGTCTTCATTCGACTGCAGTGAAAACGTGGTCAAGTCTGTACAGTAAGAAAAAACTCAACTTAATACATAAGCGCAAGCAAATAACCAAGATATGCAATTTTTGCAACTTAAAAAAAATCACTTGATAGATTGGAGTTGGAACGTGAAGGTGACCGGAAGCAGCTAAGATTAATTGAATCCCAAAGCTCCCTAGGTGATTCTGCAAGATGGTTTGCAATCTGTGGGCTGACTCCCAATAAAAAAGCATCCCACATGGAAGCCCCAATTATTTCTTCAGTATAGCACAGGTGAATGGAAAACTCGCGCAGTTGTGTCATGTGTTGAAAAATATTCTGCAGAGAACCATCCTTCACAAGACCCACAACTCCAAGTTCTAGTTTATGAAAGTGAGGAAAAGACACAGGCAGCTGTTGAGACAACTCCGGGGTGAAATCGACAAACTTGGAAATCTCGTAAACTTCATACGTCAAATCTTGTACAGAATTAAACTGGAAATTTTGAGTCCATTTTAGCATCATAGTGCGGGATTGGGTTTCTAACTTCAAAGTCTCCAGTACCGGAAAAGGCTGCTCCATTCCTGGGTCTAGTTCAGAATGGAAATCTGCGACGGACAATTCCTTTAGCTTTGTCATCACTGGAAACTTGATGAATGTGCTTTCGTTTTCTGGCTCCTCGGAATTAATTGCGACAGCAAAGAATTTCAGTTGGCGAGAAAAATGGCCGAGCATGTCGGAAATGACGTCGTTGTTGTTGCCAATTCCTTTGAAAGCTGTCAACCGCAAATGAGTTAGGTTGGGCAGCGAATTATTCAAAAGAATTATTCCAGCATTAGTAGGAGTCACCCACGTCTCCAAAAATTTGAGTACTTGATATTTCTTGGGTTTGCTGTCCTGAGCCACTTTTGAATATCGCCAAAATTTAAACGGAAGGACGTATTGAGGAGATGCTGAGGTTTTCTGGAGTCGCGAATTAATGTACTCAAGCCAGTTTTTTTCAACCAGTCCGTACCCCCGAATATTCCTGGTGTCGGAAGTGGAGAGAAAATCAAATATCCGATCTCTTAATGCGACTAATGTAATGTAATTGTAACGTGACTAAAATTATTTTAGTGAACCAAATCGTCTGCATTATTTATTCAGTTTCGATAGGAACGAAAGCCGCTAGCGTCCATTATTCAGTCTCAAATTAGTTGTGTGACTTTGTAGTCGTTGGTAAGAGAAAGAAGACAGCATGAAAACCTTTCAAATTTTCCTATGCGTCCTGTTTATTTTCAAACAGGTGTATTGCCAGTGTACCAGTGCACCCCTATGCTTATGGTAAGTAAACAATTCAATTTTCAATTACTATTTACAACACAGTTATTATATTTCACCAGTAACTAGTTGGAGTTTTAAAAATGTTACAGTTTCGTTGTTCCAACGGGAGTGGATAACTTTGGCGATGGAAGTGATGAGGCGACCTCCTCAGGGGCTTGCCCCGAATGTCCTTCTACAAATGTAGTTATTAAATAGTATCAAATTTAACTCGATTTCACAAAAAATTCATTCCCATTTCATGGTAACATATATTTGCGGTTTGCATGCGCCAACGGGCGTTGTGTCTTACTCAATTGGGTTTGCGATGGGGTTGATGACTGTGGCGACATGAGCAACGAACTGGATTCTGTAACAGGAAGTTGTCCAACATGTGCTATGGGAATGGTAAGTTGATTTGTGCACTTTCGTCTTCCTTGACGAACTGTTCATGAATAGAAGTCAGTGGCTGCGGAACTGGGGATGTCCAGGGGGGGTCAACCCTATCCTGTAATATATTAGACTCCCTATCCTGTAATATTAAAATAACTTTTCAGGTGGGATTCGACCCCTCTATCCCCCCTGTTCCGCAGCCTATAGAAGTGTACCATTACAGAGATTAGGAGATTAATTGTGAGTGGTTCCCAGAAATACGCATTCTTCGTCGTTTATCAATTCATTGACTGCTTCATCTAACAAATCAACGAAGCACTACCTGGAACCAAGTTCTCTTGATCGCTGACTACCAAGCAAAATACCAGTTTCCTCCCACCTGCCACCTGCTATGCAAGGACAATTCTAAAATGATGACGAATGATAGTAAAATAACTACCTCAAACTTTATATCAAAATTACAGTTTACTTGCCCAAGTGGCCGTTGCATACTTCCTGAGTCGAGCTGTGACTGAGTTAATAACTGCGGTGATATGAGTGAGGAAAGAAATTCAACGACAGGCACCTGTCCGGAATGTCCCAGTGGAACGGTAAGAGAATATCACACTTGACTTACGGAATATAAAAAATTAATAAACCACTCATATGATGTCAAAATGTGTCGTTCAGTATTTTAAAGTAGTAGTGGTAGTACTACTCAAGTTGTTAATAGGAAGGTAGATATGTAGAAGGTAGAATCCGGTTCAAACCTGGCACCCGTATATAATTACAAACAAGGTACATGAGTACCCAACTTAAGTCATGGTTCTCATGTTAAAAGTGAAAAAAATAAAAGGGTTCTCTTTGTTCTATCCCAGGAGGGATCGGAGGCATGTCATGTTGTCAAGTGTTATAGCGCTTTTCATTGTTAGTCGATAGTCGAAAACCACATCCTGAACAGATTAACCGTTTCGGAGTTATTAGGTAAAAATACTTGACATTTAGCGACCTAACTAGGTCTCAATGGTTATTTATTTAGAATAAAAATTTGGGACACTAGTTAATCTACCAAACATACGTTATTACATAAGTGGTACCTATAGGGCGAATCTCTGCTCATTTGGGCGTGGTTTGATCTCCCGTTAACCCCCACAAAGAGGGATTTTAAGACATGCCATGTTGTCACATGTTGTAGCGCTTGTCTTTGTTAGACGATAGTCGAAACGCCCATGCCAAACAGATTAACTGTGTCGGAGTAAGGCTAAACAACAATTAACCTTTAGTAACCTCTGGAGGTCACAAGGTATATCCATTTGGAATAAAAGTTTGATCTACGGGTTTAGGTACATAAAAGTACATATATTGTTCGACCTCATTTGAACGAGTTTGAACTTTGACCCCCTTGACCCACAAGGGTTTGACAGTTTGACCTCATGTGCCTATCTTCAAATTTTAGAAATCAACATGCATGTGGCTCGGCTGTTGTAAAAAGAATTTGAAAATTCGTTTCCCTACAAAAGTTACCGAGAGGACAAAATAGAGGGAACGGACGGACCGAAGGATTATACACGACAACCATTTTATAAAGCATCTTAATGATTCTTAATAAATTAAAGTTAATGACGATTAACGCTCATGTTCACATATAAACATGTTGTATCTTTTATTAGCTTGCATGCGGTGACTTTAAGCATTGCTATCCAAAATGTGTTTCTCCTTGGTGGGTATGTGACGAAGGGAAAGATTGCTTGAATGGGAGTGACGAAGAATATTGCAGATGTCCCTCCTCGTCCCAGAAACGTCCCGAACAGGATAAACGCCGACTATCCAGCAAAGGCTCCGCGTCGCCCGTGACAGCCAGTGATGATGAGCCATGTTGGCCCTGAGGAATTTTTAAAAAAAAAATATTGTTGTGGTAAAAAGATAATTTCAACGCCACATGAAAAAAAAGTATGAAGAAAAACCTCTTGGCGACGAGAATATTTTTGACGCTTCACAACTTTTCTCTTGAACTGAATATTACCAAAATTTATTGTTATTATTCTAATGTAATTGAGTTTGTAGTAGTGAAGTTCAAACTAACCTTAATTTTGTGAGATAAATATTGTACACCGTTTCGCTGTTTCTGACAAATTTTTATCGTTAAAAATATGTAATAAATACGAATCCAAAAACTACCGTTCGAGTCCAGTGGGCAATTTGACCTTATTACGTTATCATACCCGTTCCTCACTATATGTTTAACTCTTCAATGGGTTTTGGACAGAATATATAGTCTTATTGGTATTAAAAACAGCACCAATTCCAAGGTATACCAATTTAGGAAATAATTGTAGAATATTCTTGATATAACCTACGTTGTGATCGTCTATTACTTGATGTATAAACTTAAATGCTGACAGGTTTTCTATGTTAAACGATGTCGAGATTATTGAAAGTAGATAAATATTTGTATCTGATGTGCCTCCAACTATAGTTAAATTTTTAAGTTTTGGTAGATTTATGTTGGACATATTTAGTAATGGCGATAAATACGGACATAAACGAGCTTGGCTCATATCCAAGTAAATATTTTTCGCACAATTGGTATTTTGCAGGATCATGAAAACAGTTTCAACACAGATTTTTCCTTGCATTTTGATATTAAATAATTGATTTGGCTTTAATAACATTCCATAATTTGGCCATTTCATGTAATCTGAGAGATCAATGGGAAGATCGATGGCACTATAATTTGAGGAATATACCATTTCTTCTGTAAATATTTCATAGTTGAAAGCCGTGATGTTCCAAAGATGGGTGTAATTCGCTTGAATACATTTTTCAAATTGAGCAAATCCTGGGAAGGTGGGATCTACATTAGAGTATGTATGGCAGAGTAAAACTACTACACAGGTGAACCGAATTATTACAGTCAAAATTATTGCAGTTTTGAAGTGTCTAATAATATGGCATTGGTTAGTCGTAGTATGTTCATCATTGCTTATTGAATCATTTTCAGTCAAGCGCAAATCCAGTTTAAATAAAGACTCAATACCTTCCTTTGTATCGTTAAGGTCACACACTTGTAAAATGGTTAGAAAGTTAAACAGAGTTGCTTGACTACCTTCCTTTTGCTTCCACTGATTCAGGTAAGATACGAAGCATTGGAACTCGGATTTGCCCTTAAGAAATTGATCCAACTTGTCGTACTGTAGTTCCAACGGAATATTAATTCTTAACGACAGAGAATGCAATTTATCGCGGAGCATAGCCTTAAACAAATTTTCCGCATCCCGGTGATGTATAATCCTTTCCAAATCTAGTAAAAACGTTCGTCACTAACACTTAAAGTGATATTATAAGTTATATTAACACGCAATATTTTGTATACGGAGACTCTGTAAAATAATACTTACCTTTCTTTGTAAGCTTAATTTTGTTATAACCGTTGTCTACCGGCTGTGTTGGAGGCATTACAAGTCTAAATAGTGTAATAACTAATGCTTCAAATACACGTGACTAGAATTTCTAATGTATTTCAGATCACGGTACTGTCGAATGACAGGAGTCTAAACACGTCCACCTTCTCTTTGTCGTTACTACCAGATACTCATACAAAATACATAGAAATAATTTAAGATTTTGTCTGAATAAATCATAAAAAGTGTAAGGAAAATTTGAACACACTACGTGTTAAGGTCAACAACATTTTGATTTACAAAATATACACAACGAAAACACCACTTAAGTCGGATTTTATGCGACAGCAATGTTGTTTGTGATATTCATACGCAATAATGTGAACTGTCCATGTTGTTATATACCTTAGAAATCAATCAGTACAAAATATTTACATTCCACAAGCCCACTCCACAATGAACGCTTACCCTAAAATTAAAATGAAAATCTTACAACACGTAAATCTGTTATAATCGGCGTGTAAAGTGAAATTAGAATCTGAATCTGCATGGAGTTTTAGCAGTCGACGATAAAGTATCCTTCAATGTTTTAGGAAAATGTGAACCGCCGACAATTACTTTAAGTTTACATGTATGTAATTCTTATGTAAAAGCCTTCACACAGGTGTACGAGGAGACAGTCATATGTTTTGTCATATCTTCATTCACTAATAACTTTATCTAGCGGATTTGATTTACTGTACGAGGGCAGAATATCAGTCGATAGGGCATTGTTTGAGCTCTTATGTCCAAACGCATCACGTGAAAAATACCGTGCTTCGACATTGAAGTCTTGATTTTGCCGTTTTTCATGCTTTTTTAAATTTTGATCTGAATTCCCAGTCGTCATACGCCTGCGTTTAGTCGATTTTAAAAACAAAAATTAGACAGATGTGTTCACCATGGGGTTGCAAATCAAATTACACAAACCAACTAAATTCTTGTCATGTATAATCTATGTAGTGACCGTTACAGTGTCTCTGATCGGAATTAGTATTATTAAAAATAGTAATAAAAATATGTGGGATAAAACCTTGCATTGCTTAGTTTCGTGATGTAGATTGAATTTTATTGTTTTAAGTTGCACGTATAAGCTTCGCAGGTCAATGAAGTATCTTTATAGATGAAAACTGCCCACGAATCCCCTACAGTGTCCAAGATATTAGGCGTCACAACTTTTAAAGAATTGATTATTATTGATGTTCGGAGGTCATCCAGAAAGTGGTAAATTTTTCATTGATAGATTACCAAAACGTAATCAAATACACTTCTATTAGAAAGCCCATGAAATTCTCTATTTAATGGTAAGTAATTTATTTACTGCATTAAATTTCACGACTAGATACGCTCGATCAAATTTGAGCTGAAACTTATAAAAAACTCAAAAAACGTGGCCTTTTTAAAATGTAAAATTTTAAGTTATTGAAATAGATTGTCACCATTTCTCTCACGATGCATTCCATGCCTCGTGTAGCATATCATTCAAAAGCTCAAAAGAAGTTCTATTGACTGATATGCAGCCCACAGTAAATCAAATCCGCCGGAGTTATTAGTGAATGAAGACATGACAAAACATATGACCGCCTCCTCGTAATATAGGTGGAAATTCTAACTTTTTTCATTCAAACTATTTATATTGTACGCGTGTCATGATTAAAATTTTGCACGATTTATTACAAAATATACTCTCATTTAGATGTATATACTCTTACGAAGTATAGATTTCGACATGCGTGATTATTAAATCTGATAACATAAGTAAAAGAATAATCAACAAAGCTAAATCACATGAATAAACTGTGAGGTAAGATTAACGTTAAACATAAATGCCATGTACAAAATATCATGTCTGATCGTGACTTTTTGAGACCCTGGATAATTAGGTGGGTGTTTGTTTTATTTCAAAACAAAGTTTATACTGTTAACAAAAAATTTTTGTGGAGGTTTTATGTACGGAACTTTGAACTATTTGTTATCATTTCACATTCAGTGACGTAAATTTTAATCGCTTATATGTAATAAATAAACACGTAAGTTCGAGCTTTTGAATAATTTTAATTTAAGAGTTAATATTTGGAGAGATGAAGGATGGAATATACCTCATAATGTGTGTATTAAACTGAATATGCTTTGATTTACGTTAAAGATGTTTTTACTAAAACCTCTTCAAATATTGAGGTGATAGTATTCTGTGGCATTTATTGCAAATACAATGTTAAATCAACTGACTTGCTTTTTTTAGCTTTTTATAAGCTTTTCATCACTGATTTATTTATTGTTTTATATACAAATATTTTGGATTAATCTTGCGCATCTATGTTGCACGGTGACATTACTGAAAATCATTACAAGGGAATTGAACATACATTAGTATTAAGAATGTATACACGTTAAAAAGTGAAGGGGATCACGCAGCCAGAAAACCGCGCTGTGTAACAGAAGAAAAGCATGAGTAAGTGGAAAAGTATAAATTTTTAACCGGGAGGTTAATTACTCTCTTTACATTTGGACTAGGGTATGTATAGTATAGTCGAAAGACAATACCTTTCAACTTTATTTGGCATGGCATGGTGACATGCGTCTGTTTTTAGCTTACTTAACAACAGTAAATTTTCCATATTTTAATCCCTTGGTTTATCAATACAATTCCGAAAATAGTTTAGTTACAAATTTATTCCTGCCTTTCAAGACTTGCACTGTATAATTATGAAGAATAATGAAATATGTTCTTTGCAGCATAAAATATTAATCATGTATGACACATCTATGCATATAATTAATTGTATGTTTTTTTATTTGTTACAGCCATATGATATTACATTGTAATTAAATCACTAGGTTGCAATATAATATATATGAATATACGGTAACCGTAGTTATTTATTTAAGCTTGTTTATAAGAAATAAATATATACATGGGATAAAGTTATTTTGTTTTTGTAAGTACAAAATACAACTTATTTATCATTTCAGTGCCAAAAATGTTATTAAATAAACATAAAAATGTGTTTGTGTAAATACACATAATCTAAACATAAAATGAAGTACATAAACTTTACACAAACTACGGATAAAGTGTAGATAAAAACATATTTTACGATTGCTCAAAAAAGTACGATAAAGGTTGACGACCCGAGTTGTCTTTGTGTGCCGGATTTGCACCATTGTTTAACAATAGAATGATCATTTCTTTGCTCACTTTTTGTCTTCTGCCGTTGACCAAATATCCTTTTACAAATGCATGATGTAGTGGCGTTTTACCATTTTCGTCTTTTAAATCCACCCAAACGCCTAATGACAAAATATACGTAGCTACTGCAAAATTTTGAGATTTCACAGCAATATGGAGTAAAGTAATCTCACCATCTTTACAAAATCTATGTATTTCCGTTTCTACATTCTTGTACCTTAGAGCACATACCAACATATCCTTCTTATATCCATATTTAATTAAAATCGAAAGAAGTGACAACTTTTTACAAGTTGTGTCATTATCCACTTCGGCTGTTTGTAAAAGCAAGTCCAATGTTTCTGCTTGCACCTTAATTTCTCGTAATGCCACTTCTAAAGCAGTTTCGTTGTTGGCGTTTCGCCATCTAAATATCTCACCTTCCTGCCGATTCAGCAACAGACATACAAAATTATGATAATCGTTCGGCGTTAGGTATTCAGTCACGTTGTGGGCGATGTTGTAAGCTGTCTTTGTCTTAGCCATTAAATCAGCACCTTTGTCAATTAACAGTTTTAGAATGTCAAAATGAATTCCGGGCATTAACACTGGTACCGGAAGAAGGTGCTCTTTTTGTTCACTAAGTATTTTGTCGCCCAGTGTGTGAAACAGGTACTGAATTATTTTTTTCTTTGCCTGAACGATCACTGCGGTATCTAAAAAGCTATTTCTGATCGTAACATGGAGCAGAAACGGTGGAAGTTTTGATTTTGAGTTTTTATCTTTAGACATTAAGTATTCAAGCGTTTTGAAATTACCCTTCTGTACCACCAAGTGAAGTGGGGTTAGAGCAACTTCATAGTCTTCCCAAAGGGGACTTTCAAAAGGTTTTGTGTAGGAGCTGCAAACATCAACGCTTTTTTCAATCATTTTTTTTACTTGTTCAAATACGTCATATTCACTGGCCTTAATCAGCACATTTATCCAGTTCTCCGAACCTGAGTTCAAGTCCTTTATGTCGTAAACGAAATTCTTGGGTAAATCTAACCGTTTCAAGTAGCATAAAAGAGCAAAATGTTGATGAAACATGCAAGATTTAAAAATATTGTCTAAATTAGGCAGAAGTTTTTCGAAAGAGAATGTAAATGACGAATTGTTGAATTTGCTTTGTTTATCTTGCTTATGATACATTTCTGCCATGATTTCATCTAAGAAACGACATACCACCAAATTTTTAAAAGCTACTTTACCGTTGTTATCAGTGAATGTCGCTAAAGCGGTATGTAAAACATCATAAAGAATTGAGTACTCTTGAGTTTCAGATTGATTGGTTTGAGTTAACAATTCAGCACAATACTCTGCAACCAGATATTCAGCAAAAGTTTTGTGAATGAAGGAAGGTTTGTCATTACTGCCTTCTAAAAGTCCCACTTCTAATAACTGATCGGTAGTAACAATATCGGTTCGTCGTCTGGGCATCGTTTTCTGTCCCGTTTCTGGATAGCAGTAAACAACTGCCAATTTTGTGTGTTCGGTTTTGTATGATTTCTTGGGATATTTTTGGAATTTTTGATTAAAAAAATTTTCATACAACTTTACCAAAGAAAGTGCAGCCATATTTGGAATGAATTTTTTTCCGTCAACAATGAACTGTCTTGCGTGTTCCGCAAATACTTCAGAAACTAACCAAATCTTCATCATATTATCTACATTATCCTTTTCCCAAAGCTTTAGGCTTGTACCTATTGCAGTTAACAACATTTTTGCACACTTTTCTAAATCATCGTCGTGATTTTTGGAAAATCGACTTTGCCAAATTTTGGCGAGACCTTTTATGCATTCAGATTTTGACAAAGGTTCAATACCATACAAAACGGAGCAAAAGTTTTGCACACCGGCGAGTGCAATCGTCTCTTGCCGGACGGTTAGAACAAACCGAATATTTTTTTGACGTTTTACAACAGATTTTAAAATATTTGTCATTGTAGAATTTTTCTGGTCATACCAAACTTCATTACCGGTATCCAGAAATATTTCAAAATGGAATGCCGGATTTGCCAACATTTGTAACATAAGCTGGTTACCAAACTCGGATCTGCTGACGTAACTAGATAAAACCTCAAAGAACTTGTCATCTCTGACCTCTCCTAAACCGTGAAAATGTTTCATGAAATCGCGATACTGAATAAATATGACAAACCGATCTGGGTACAGTTGCTGAACCGATCTTGATATTGTGGAAATAAGTACAAGTTTCCCACTACCAGAGTTTCCAGCGATACAAATTATCTCGGGGTTAAATTTTTTCATTTGTTTTCGAGCAATTTGGGTATCACTAACGATTTTTGTCGTTGAACTAGCGCCAGATATCTGGATGGGTTTACGTGTCAGGTCTCTTGGTATGTACTCATCAATTTTTGCAGGAATGAAATGCATTGCTAATACCGGACACGACGTTGTTGTGAGCTCAGAAGCGGTTTTTCCGTTTACGTATTTAGTAAGTAGCTCGCACACAGTGGCTTCTGGGAAGCTTCTTGTAAGTTGATATAAAGTTCGTTGACGACCTAAGAATTCCACCTGCTTACCCAAAATTTCTCCTCTAAAACAGAAGGGAAGGTCATGCCAGGTTTTGTGTTCTTTTATATTTGGTTCTTGAATGTCCTTTATATTCGCCCTTATGTTATCTTAAAAGAATAATACGTATTAAAATATTGTTCGTATATCCTTGTTGCTTATGTTTTAAGCGGATTTTCTAAATTAGTCGTACTTCCAATAGTTAGCCATCCACAGCCTTCCTCCAGTATCTTAATCAAAGTAACTAGATTTGCTCTAACTCCTTGATTAATTCGCCAAATCGTCAGCAACTCTTCCAAAATCCGTTCTGGGTTTGAACAAGCTGTGATAATATTGTCTTGTCGAATTTTCTCAATTACTTGTTCCGTAATTCCGAGTTTAATGGCGAAAAGTTCCCAATGTTTGCTAATTTTGTTCATAACTTCAGCATCTTTCATGGTCTCCACGATTTTGGATATCGACGTACTTCCATCATCTGAAAATATATAATTGCTGTAAGAATTTACGTACCTAAAATAATCTTCTCTATGAACTTACCACCATTGTAGTTCATCTTTCTCGGTTTATAGTTGGCTGAAGTTTTTACAGTAAGCATTATTTAAATATTTTAGTTTTGAGACAAGTTTCATAAATCGCTCTTGATACAATGATTCCTTTTATTACGGTATTTATTATACAGAGTTCAAATTATTTCCAAATTTATATGGATAATCACACACGACAAAATAAAGAGGACCTTTTACGTCAAACACTTGAGTGCCACAAAGAGATTCATTATAATAGTCGACAAGGTTATTCGTTCTCATTTCATTCTCAAGTTGGAATTGTTTTTTGTGTGCATGGATTAAACCTGGAAGCATATTACATACAACACGAAGTATATAATAATTGGGACCTGTCTAATACCAAAATTACTTATCACATATTTTTATTTGGCGCCTAAAACTAGTCAAGTGTTTAATAATAATCGTCATCATTACAAATTATATTCTTATTTCATCTCATCACTCACCTGAAAAGTTTATGTAAACAAATATAAAAAATTTATATAACCCAGCACAAGTATGCAAATATGGACACATTACTCCACCAAGATAAAATAGGATAAATAAAAACAGGAATAGTATGGTAATTTCCAGCACATCCTTGCATTGAAAATGTAAATCATACAACGCATGTTTTAAGTTCACACAACAAAGCATTTATGTAGCAAACTTGACTAAATGTCTGAAAAGCTGGTCGTTACAAGCGGAAGTGCAAGTTTTGTGTTCAAGTTCTATTTATTTCTTTATTACTCTAATATTTTACTTATTCTCAATATGGACTTTATTGAAATTTCATGTTTAACTATGTACTTGTTCCAATTTACAAAATAAGATGTAACACTAAACACGGAAAATTTGCTTTGTTGTTCTTGCGAAAAAAGAGTATACAATGTATTTACATAATTTCAAATCGTTTTAATCTGAAATGGTACATTTCCTAACCATCAAATCTCAGATACAATAAAATGACATCACGCATGTATTACAATGTAAAATGCTTTCTAGTGTTTTATTTCCGTATAGTACGAGGGCAGTTCAGAAAGTTCTTGTCCGATCAATTTGATTTTCCATTTTGAAAAGCATTTCAGTATAGATGATTTAAAATTTTGAAAACAAGTGGATTGGATGTGTTTACATTTAAGGGCTATTTTGAGCTACACGGCTTAAAAAGACACAGCGCTGCAATTCTATTTTTCGTTCTTAATAATGTGGTATAAAGAGTTTACGAGAAATAGGAAAAATGGTTGATTAAATTTATTTTAACTACTTTTCCTAATAACGGCTGGTGTATATTTCCCCAGGCTGAAGACATAAGCTTATCTGGTTTTTGTATTACACTTCTGAACGAACCCCGTCAACCAAACTTATTTTGTATTACAAAACCGACACCATAATCTTTAAATCGAAGTTACACTTGAAAATGTATTTCCGAAATGTTCTATTATTTTTAGATGGGCCATCCTTCTGAACGTATTTAATATAAGTAAAGCCGGCACTTCTTCTTTCCGTACTAAACAATTTGATTATTTATAATTTTTCATGACAAGATGCCTCTGTCATCAGAAGTGACACATTCTGACAGTGACATTTTCTGATGTAAACTACGACACTAAACATTTAAAGGAACGATTTTAGTTTGATGCATTATGATGGAAGAGAAGTATTTCATTCCTAAGGTATTTTAGTTTTTAGAACAAATCAACACACTGAATCTATTCTCATTTGATACAGAGCATTCAAGTTCATTTTTGTTCAACATTCCCATCAGCCTCGCCCGATATCTAAACGCGGGATAACGACTTTTTGTACAGCCCACGTACGAGTATGATAAATCGATGATTATAAGAAACAAGCAATACTAAACAACATGAACATCAAATAAATAACTTAAGTCAAAACAAATGTTGACGGAAAAATAGCATTAACTTGTGCACACTAGACTTCACTGATAACTGTATCTCACTACTGTAGCTTTACACAAATAAGCTTTTATGGCGGTGCACAACGAACTTAGCGTAACTTTGCAAAAATACGTAAGTATATACAAGTCTGCTAATCTCGGTCCCCTGCACTAAAAACGTAGTTTTTAGTTTCAGAAACGAAGTTTTCGATTCAATAAAAACAATGTGTTTACTACAAGTACTGTTCACTAAATATTGATACATTTCATGATACAGATATTTTCCTCGTCACAAAATACTATGTTGAATGTAAGGCGCATACTTCCGGGACCCGGAATCCGGGTTGATATTTTGTCGTACATTAAAAATGTCGTTTTAGCATTACCCTCGCTTCTTCCAGTGGGTTGGTTGTTTCTAAGCGGTTTGCATACGTTCTGTGGGAAAAATAAATACAAGACTTTTTCCTTGTACCAGAAAACGGCCATCATGTTCTGACAAATAAATGCACAACTACAGGTCCTTCAGCTATTGATTTTATAATAAAGTTATTAGTCTCCTCTATGCTTTAACCCTATAGCTTCCATACAAAATTTTATGACGAGTTAAACGATGCCATCACCCATAGGCTGCGAACCGGGGGGATGGAGGGGTCAAATCCCCCCTGAAAATTAATTTTAGCATTACGGGATAGGGAGCCTAATACATTACAGGATAGGGTTAACCCCCCCTGGACGTCCTGTGTTCCGCAGCCACTGCCATCACTGACAACAAGTCAATCTCAATCTAACAAGTTTTAAACCTGAACATTTGAAATTAGCGTATTTTCATATCAATGGCATTTCTTGGCTCTCATTTTACTCCGGAGACGTTTCAACCATCAGGCCAATCAATCAATATTAAGCTCTGCATTACATTTATATTGAAATATGCAAACTAGCTTCTAAGTATGAATTTTATGATAGAACAAATGTCTTCAAACCCCAGTCTTCTCTTTCTGAACAAACCTCTTACCATGTGAACTTAATTAAATTGACAATAGCATTTATATAAAATTTGAGGAACCAACTTTTCAATTTATTTCTCTAGATTAAGTATGTTGTTCTTTATTTCACATCTACACATTATTATAAATATTGTATAACTAACTAAGAATAATTAAACGTTCGAATTATTACAACTTT
>JAHZNB010007310.1:0-17147 GCA_027744295.1 Callyntrura guangdongensis | reverse complement strand
TTTTTTTTCTTTTTACTGTTATCACACGTCTGGATCACTTTTTGGCAAAATGGCATTTCTACAACAAGCTATTACACAACTTTATTTCTATTTGTATTGAAAATTCCAAGTTGAATATTACATGCATTACGACATGGCTAGCTACCTTATTATTATATTGCACTGTCCAAGTGCACAGACCTTTTTTCCTCCACCACACCACCGCACCTCATCATCATCATCCCATTCGCATCCTTGCAAGAAGATAGAAAAAGCGGTGCGGTAAGTTGCTTACTCTCTTCTCCTTTCTTGATTACCTCTTGTTGACTGATCTCTTTGAGAAGAGTTTTTTCATGAAAATGCCAACACGGTATGAACGGAGCAGGCAAAAGCGAGCATGTCTCATTCTCCCTCTGTGTCTTGCCGAGTGTCTGTTGGTGGAGAATAGAGGAGGAGGTGATGATGATCATGACGATGATCATGATGTTAATGTGCCCGAGGGAAACAAAACCACAGGTGAATGTCAGTGTGAATAAGATACGAACAGTCATATAACTACAACATAGTATCATTAGTATCTACCAGGTAGATAATACCTTTAGCAATTCATGCATGCATCCTTGCATCTCGTCTTTCTCTATTTTTTCCGTTTTTATGTTATGTATTTTTTTCTTAGTGAAGGAAAAAAAATAACGCAGGAATCGTTCGTTAGGCAAAACTATTTGCAATGGACACGCTGCTGCTGATGCTGCGAGCGAAGAAAATAAGAGGACGAATGAGAATGAGCATTTGTAAGCTTGTTTTGTAGTTGTTGTCTGTCTCTGGTGTGTGTGGCATGATAACATATGAAGACAGGTTTCTCATTCCAAAAGCGAAAAAAAAATAATTGTGT
This sequence comes from Callyntrura guangdongensis, assembly GCA_027744295.1. Lineage (NCBI taxonomy): Eukaryota > Metazoa > Arthropoda > Collembola > Entomobryomorpha > Paronellidae > Callyntrura > Callyntrura guangdongensis. Next base: position 16,276 of record JAHZNB010007310.1, on the reverse strand, counting down.
ATAGTCAGACAAGCAAAGTAACAACTCATTCCAGTATGACAGTCGAATCGCATATCCAAAGAAAAAATTTCTTACTGGACTAATGATTTTCAAAAGAGAAACCTGAAATGAAAGTAATCTGACACGTTGTTCTTGCTGCATTTTTTTCAGATGAAGGCTAAACTCTGCTGCTGCCACTTTTGACTACCTAACTATCATCGTATCCTACGCCCGGTGGAAATATACAGAATGCGCAGAAGTGGTTGCAGAAAAACGGATCGGCTCAAGTGTCAAGTGTAACTGTTGTGGTTTTACCTGAGAGAGAGAGAGAGAGAGCAGTCAGAATGTGACAGGGATAATTTGGCAACTAATTGCAAGATTTGGTGACATGTAGGAATAAATTAAATGTAGAAGAAGTTGTTGTGCGTGCGTGTGAATGTAGTAAAGTTTGTAAAGGTGACATATTTTTTGGAGAGTGTGTTGAGAATTTGTGGGGATTTGAGAAAAAGATTCTAAGGTCCTGTATGAAATGGAAAGCGAGGTCGTGGAAAATAAAGGTTTGCCTGGGAACGGGCTAACGGACTCGGTGGCTCCCGAAGAAGAGCCCCTTCGTCGTTCCTCCAATTCCTCGGGGAAGAGAGGGAAGCCTAGAAAGGAGAAGATCTCATTAGCGCAGAAAGGCAAGTCCAAAGGGGATGAGGAGGAGGACATGTCCGGGGACGAGCTGGATGGTAGAGCCAAAGTTGGGAAATTGGATGTGTGCGCGAGAAAATGTAAACTTACTCCCAAGCGTGCTTTCATCTACTTATTGGTTTCCTCTTTGATAATTTTTATTCTTCTGCTGATACTCATCATTTTGGCGGCCTTGTGGCCAAGTAGTCCGAGCCACGCCACGTGTCAATCTGCACAGTGCCACTCGTTTAGTGCAAATATTCTCCAGAATTTAAATGCCTCTGCGGAGCCGTGTCAAGATGTCTGGGAGTTTGCCTGTGGAGGTTGGCTGCAAGCACACACGCCCGTGCCGGACACGAAAAGTTACTGGGATGTGTCTTTGGAGCAAGAAGGAATTGTTAAAGATAAAGTGCGGAGACTGTTGAATACGATGCCAACGGAAGCGCTCGAAGAGGCAAACAGTGTTGTGGGGAAAATGAAGCGATTTTATGAATCCTGCATGGGTGTCGAGTACATTGAAGCAGACAAGGGGAAACCGCTTGAGCGAATTATCAAAAATTTCGGGGGATGGTATGTGCTCCGAGATTTTAGAAGCAGTGACTGGGACTTCCCGAGAGTGCTGAAAAAGTTGCACGGGGAGTACCGTGTGTCTCCCTATTTCCACGTGGGAGTTGTACCAGATCCGCGCGTGCCAGGGAGAAATATTATTAAAGTAAGTCTTACGTGAAGCACACCAGTGTGAAAATGAAACAGCGCTTATTGGAATTCGCTACTGTTTATATTATTTTAAAACGACCTTATCGCAAGACAGGTCCTATTTCAGCTGCCTTGTTATCGTTCATTTTTGTTGACAGATTAGCCCTAGTGGATTGAGTCTGGAGGATAGGAACTACTATTTTGAACATGAAAATAAGGTGAACATATTTTACAATTTGATGTTGTGAAGTGTGATTTTTCTGTTTTGGCATCCTAATAATAATAACCGTTTTTCCTCTTTTGTGTTGTTATATCCTAAAAGCTTGCTCTGAGAAGTCTTTGCAATAAATGCCTTCGCTTGATATTACTGCATCTAAATCTAACCCATTATTTTAGGATTTAAAAAAATGTTGCGTTTCAAATTAATAAAATCTGGATGTGTAAAAATTGTAATTACGTGTGACTTGACTAGATTGGACTTGACTTAAGTTTTGATCGTTTGCTTTATAGTAGTGACTCTTTCGTCCGAAAGTTGGCACGGATCACTTATTAAAACTTTCTTTAAAAAACGCATGCTCTTTTAATGAATTCTCTCTCTCTCTCTCTGAACTGTCTATATTTTTTCAATTTGTCATTGTAAATAACTGTGTACAGACACACACAGCCTGCCTATATCTTTTCTCAAAAAGGTGATGGTGATTTGGTTGGGGATGGTGATGAGGAATGACTTTCTCTGTGTCTATCTGTCTGTCTCTTTCAATATCTCTAGAGAACGGTGATGGGACGACACGAATGCTCGACGCGCTGCCGTGATTTCCCTTTTGACTCTCTGCACAAGTTCTTTTACGAGAAACGCAAAAGTGTACCGTACACACAGTAAAAATATTCCCATTATTTATATTTTCTTTCTTAGAAACGATAGAATTAGACGGTTAGAATCCCTTCCATGAAATAACCCTCCTGGCATACATTTCCTTCTCTGAACGGCGACTTTTCCTTCTTAATATTGTGTAATGTAAAAAGGTGACAAGGTTTCAAAGCTGATTGTGTTGTGCAGGTCGCTGAGTCCTTCAAGTTCCATGTGAAGGACATGGTGCAAATATTGGGCGCTTCCAGTCTAAACGCACAAATATTTGCGGATCAACTGTTTGGTTACGAAAAACGAATCGCTGTAGCTCACCCAAGCCCGGAGAGTCTCCAAGATCCGGTGACAACTTTTCACAAAATGACTGTTAATGAGTTACGGTCTATGTCAAGCACCATATTTTGGTCGGACCTATTAAAGGCTAAGTTCCCTCAGGGGAACATCAACGACCAGACAGAAGTACTCGTGGTGTCCGAGCAGTACTTGAGAGACATTTCCAACATAATTTCTTCCACTGATAGACAGTGAGTTAATATTCATAAATAGAATACACTTTTCAAAATAATTTACCGAAAGTTGACATTTTAGTAATGATTATTAATGATGCCAGAATCCAAAACAATTATTTGATGTGGCACCTTGCAAAGAAATACCTTCCATACTTGTCCCGAGAATTCGCCGAAGCATACGACATGTTTCTCAGAGAAATCAGCGGTAATAATCAGTATAATATATATGTACATTTAAGGTTGAGCATTTTGAAGGTCAAAAGTAAAAAACCAGCTAGTCTAACTGTATGTTATGATTGATGTAGGACGTCGAAAACCTCTGCCCCGGTGGGAATTTTGTATTGACGAAACCGTGTCAGCTTTCCGTCATGCGACAGACTATCTTCTATCTGAAAACTGTGAGGACCGCTCCCATAAAGTGGACAAGATCAGTGATCTATTTGAGTCGATTCGACAGGCATTGGTGAACCGAGTTCACGAAGCGACCACTAAATTTGACGAGTCTTTACGAAACTTCTTTTTGGACAAACTACGTCTGATGCAAATTCATATCGGTAGCCCTTTCCTAAATGGCACTTACCTCAAAGAGGCTTACTTGCAGCTGGATGTACAAAAGAACGAATGGTTCTCCAATGTTAGGAGTGCTGTCGAGTTCCAAGGAATTCTGGATCAGCGAACTCTATCTAGTGTCCACAAGGACGCTCCTGTAGTTCAGAGTTCGATTCAAGAACCCAACAAAATACAGTTTTTGCCGACGAGTAATCAGGTGGTTGTGCCGGAGTCAGTACTTCAGAGGAAAGTTCTCCAGCTGGGGTCAAGTCATTTGTAAGTGCCAATTTTGGATGCCGTAAAAAACTGTTTTATAGACAAGGAACGTAATAATGTATTGCTATAACTTTAGACCAATCCTAATGGGCAGTGTTGGCGTTGAACTTGGCCAAGCAATTGCCTCTGCGTTTGGCATCCAACAAGGTCTTTTCGGTTCCGGGGGTAATCTCATGTCTGAAAAAGACCTTAAAACACAAACCATTCGGGATCTTATCGACCAACGACGAAGCTGCCTGGTCTCCTTTTTCGACAAAATTCGGTTAGACGATAGAAGCTACATTGAGAGAACGTCGTTGGATACCACTATTCACCTTGCTGGGTTGCAGCTTGCCCTCTACGCCTTGGAAAACCACGAGCTTCGAGACACCTTTTTGGGGTTACCAGCGTTGGAAAATCTGCCCCCAAATGCGCTCTTCTTTGTTAGCTACGTCCAGTCTCAATGTTCCGTGCAAACACTTTTGCATCACGACATTGAGCATTTTACTTTCTCTACGCTTACTCATGACCACAGGTAATGTATGCAAACATGCAAAACATATTAGTTACATTGATAAGCTATGTATCTACATACATACTAATAATTAAAAATTTAATTATCATCAACAGGACAAGAGCCCTCCTTCGTCAATTAGTTCGATTTACGGATGCAATGGAGTGCCCAAATGACGCATTACTTTTTGCTGACTTCACCTGTGGAAATATTTTGTAAAATTTGAAAAAATGGGGTCAATGACCTTTGACCGTTATGTAACGACACTTATAGTCCTTTTTTACATATTACAACAATAATTAAATCATAACCTTATTGTAGCTGTAAAGGTTTATAGTTTTCATCGTAAAAAAGTTCCAGAAAACCTGGCATACAGGATAATGCCTTTGATATTTTTATTCATCCATGACGAAAAACGACTACATAAACTAAAAAAATGTTCACAGTTATTTAGTATCATTGACAGAAGTTGTTCATTATCATTTTACAATAATTATTATTAGCAAAGCATATATACATACATGTAAATTATACTAATTTTTTTATACCAAAAACGGTTGGTGCAAACAATTTTCTACAAAAACAAAAAATAAGACAAAACTAAAAACTACGTCCAGACGCATTCTCTCTGAAATACCAATATAGTTGAACTGCAAAAATTATATTAAATATCGGTATTATATTCAGCATACCGATCACCGATGTCAGATATTCACTATTGTATATATTCATTATGTTTTATTGTAATTAGTTACATATAAAGTAAGGGTGTAACGTGCAGTAAGTTGCTCGCTGTACTAGTAGTATTGCCATTTTTCATTCCATCATTAATAATTGGTGTTCATCATATTTACAAAGGTTTTTAATTCAGTCGGCTTGAGTAAAATATTATTTTTTAAAAATTATCTTAACTTTAGCTATTTGGCTGTCACATAAATATCTTAGTGCTTGAATACTAAAGAAACCGAAATTCAGCCATTGCATTAAGCCTTAATATGAATGTACAATGCATTTTATCTTTTGAAATCTTGTATGCATTTACACTTAAAAATATATATCAGTAAAGCAGCATCAAACATTATTATCATGTTACCGAGTCTCTATTACGCATGGGTGTGCAATTTTGACTCTGACTGCTCGATTCTCGGCACTACAAACGGCAACGTTGGTTGCATGTTACATCCTTAAAGCACTGTATTGAAATACTAGTTTGCGTATTTCCGGAATCTACAAATTATTTTATTTTATGGTTTATGACAATTTCAATTTTATCCACTGTAAATGCCTAGTATTATATTTGTGGGAAGTGTAGGTTATAGCTTGTATATAAATTACAAAATGTTAATGCTTCATTTATGCATAATCAATTAAGTAAAAAAAATAATAATAAATTTCCGACAAAATAACCGGATATAATGTATAATTTTGATCAATTTCCCCCTTGTTGTATTCCGCCTAAAATGTACGTCCGCACAAATATAAAACTTAAAATTTTGAAAAAATCTTTTCCAATAGGACGATACGTGCTGTTGAACTTTGACAGTGGAAGTTGTCTGCGCACAGCCAACAACACGCACACATTTTCTGTTGTTGTAAAGTACAAAACACAATTGAAAACCAAAACGATCAATGATGTGATTTGATTTTGGAATTGCTTCAGGTGAATCATCCCTCATCACTTACTACGTTATATATCTTGCAGATTGTTGATTACTTGGTTAGGTATATTATTTGTTATCTACTTTTGCGCGTTATTGTTTGGCTGATGATGGTGTTGAAAATAGTGTGCTGTGTGTACGTGATCAAGTGCAGTTGTGGTTTTTATTTTTTCAGTATCATCTTGGTCATCTCTCGTTCCAACCGTGTATTCGTGTATATAAAATCTGATATGCTAATGAATAAAAAAACAATCACACGAGAGGGGTAATGGGTACTTTTCTCTTTATTTTAATAGAAACGAAACCACTCTTATTGAACAAATTGCATCTTTGATCTGTTTATCTACATGAGTATGACTATGGCGTACTGCTTATTATTATCGATAGTGAATTTACTTGGAATGACCAAAACCTTATGTCCTTATCAACAAAAGCTACAAAAGTATTGTAAAAAGTAAAATTCCTCCAATTTTCCTTTGTCTTTCTTTTACAATCAACCATGCTAGGCCGGAAAAAGTAAATTCGTTGCTCGTGCAAGGAATGTGGTATAGAAGTTGTGTATCTTTTTTGTAAATCTTGAACATAATGATATGCAAAAGCATATGTATTGCATATAGTACGTGGTACATAGGTATGGTATAAGAACACTATAATAAGCATTTTAATTTGTTGCGAGAATAATCTTAAACACAATTTTAAAATTTAAGCGCATGTATTTCATATAAACCCACATAATGTATTTACCTTTACATATTATTCGTTGTGTGTGTTATAATGATAGTAATTAATTATTACCACGTTATAATTTGTTCAATGATGCAAATTAGTATTGCTCGCGTTCACACATCATTCATGCATCAAAGTTTATGTTTATCATTTGTCTACACAAAAATAATATCAAATATTATAAATATTATAAGCTATGATACGTCTATCATCAACATGCCCATGTACAATAATTTTACAGATTTTGATTTACTTTTTAAAGTAGACTGCAGGTAATCAAGTTTGTGAATAATAGACATAAAAGTAATTTTGTACAGACCTTGTAACTTTTAAAGGTACATTTTTAAATAATCATAATGTATGTGTGTACTTTAGGCTGTTGAGAATTTAGTAGAGAAAAGTGCTTAAATACCTGTGTAGAGAGTAATTCTATCCCAGTTTTCTGATTTGTTATCTGTGTAAGTATGCACACGTGTGTGTGCATATATTTGGTAGGCACAAAAAGTGTGTGTAATTTAGAATAAGAAAAAGTATAAAACTATTTTACTCTGTATATGCGAATAGTCAGTACGTCTCTCACCACCAAAAATAATATGCATTCCACGCAGACAACAAAAAATTATAAAAAGGAAAATAAAACTTTTCTTCTTTTTTGAAAACGTACATATCGTAATGAAAGTATCATCTTATCTCGCGCCGCGCCGAAAAATACAGAAGGCCACACAATTTTATTTCTACACGCTCTTGCTGATTGATAAGTAATTAGTGTTAAATGGGATTATTAATGGGGAAATATTCACACGATTAAAAGGAACAAAAACATGTTAAAATGCCGTGGATTGTTAAAACCTTTGAAGAAGAATACTTTGAAATTAGCGTTTTTCTTGTACCATATTGTCTTGCGTTTTATAATAGGCCTTTTGATGTTCTACTTACTTGCTGTACAGATGCTGATTGCAATTTTATGATGATCTTATTTTAGAGCCCAACGCCCATTATTGTAACTACGTCAATTTGGCTAAAGCAGTACAGCATCAAGGCACACGAAGGCGCTCATCTTTTTCGTTTTAGATTTTAGAAGGTGAAGTAGGTGAAAGCAAGGTATTTTTAAAACAATAGATGATAGTAGTAAGATATAGGCTATAGGCTGTCTCACGTCAGTGAGCACGCAAATTATTTTATACCTGATCAACTTATAGTAATTGAAATCGTTATTACGTATTGGGAGGTCTGTCTTTTGCTTTTATTGCGTGCGTAGCTATTTAAACTTTTGGTTGCTGACTAGCACTGCTGAGTGCTTATATTAATGATTAATTGCAAATTGCAAAGGCTAAAGGATGGATGCCCAAAAATGACTTTATTCAAATATAAAAATATTCAATAATTTTTTCAAGACTTTTAATGATAATGATACAATTTTCAGTAGTAGCCCTACTCCGCGGAGGTTTTTATGTCATTAAAATGCGAGGTAGGTTTGTTAATGCGATATTCATTTTTAATTTTTCTAAAAAGCTGAATGTTATTTTGTATATTTGGGTGTAAAGGTTCTCACAGCAGTATCCATTTGAAACGTTATTTTTATTTTTCACTGAACTAAACCCTAAGTTGATAATACGTTTTAAACAATTTGAAAGTTCATGAAATTGGTTGTATTTAATGCAGTATTGACAAATGGTGCTGGTTGGGTGGGACTTTCTGTCTAGGATTTCTTCCTTGAAGCCAGATTCTATTGTAGTCGGTTACTATAATTACTGCGTTGCTTGTTGCATGGGCCTAGTAGTTTGGTGTGCTAACATGTTATGTTAGTTTCTCGTCCTCCTCCATTCTTCCACCGACACCAAGATGCACGCTAGAGAAGAGAGTAGGATATGCAGTCAAGTTGATCGATGAACTATTGGATAAGTTTCTTCGCTGCACTAGAAACACTAATGATTACAGCATCTTTTCTATGAAGAAACTTAACAATTTTTGATTTGTGCGTGTATACAAATCTGTATCATCTTTGCCATCAGCAAAAATGTATTCCTAATCGCAATATTTTTTTTTTGATTAATCAAAAGTTCATCGTTTTCCTACCACACCGCAATTATGTAAGTAAACTTTGCATGTGTGCCTACTTATCGCAGATTCGAAACTCGTAAAGCCACGCTTAGCCACCCTAACTGATGATGGCGTACTTTTATTGTATACAAAATTTTGTACAATTTTCCCTCCCTCTCCCTTTTACCTGTTCCCTTGTATAAAATATTAATAACTCATAAAGAAAAATTTCATACAACTTGTTCTCTCTTTCATCCTTATCCTTCCTTTTTACAAAGATGACGATCTCTACTAATGAACGCAATCATTTTGTACGGAATGAAGTAAAATGCGAAGCAAAGTAAAAATTGAGTTACGTTTTTATACAATATCTCCCAAACCTTTGATTAACTACACGTATACCTACCAACCAACCACTAAAGTACACTTAGTTGGGCAAAGGTGATTATTTCAGATTCTCAAACATAAATATGCCCAAACATCGTTTCTTCTTTATGATTTACTAATACTGACTTAGTACAATTTATTAACATGTAGTTTTACTATTTACTATTATCATCGTCGTCATCATATTTGCACATTTTACCTTGCTCACTGTTACATCTTATAAAAATGCCTGCTGTGCTCTGTTCGACGTATTACTATTTTACTTGCATCATTCATTCATTATCCTCCTTCTCATCACCAACAACACAGTCCTTTGCTATTTTACAAACTTTCTACTTGCTGTAAAACATTCCGAAAGTGAATTTCTACACATATAAACAGAATGCAAACACAGAGAAGAGTGAAGTACGAATAAATATCACTAAAAACTCCTTACGCATCTTGTTAATAGTAATGCCCTCATATCTTGTTAAGAAAACATCTCACAAATCATTATTCATTAACATTTTCATTTCTACAAGTGACGGATGATGAGATGAACTATGTAGAGATGATTATGATCATGATAACAATACATACCAAAAATAGACGCATGTCTTGTCTTTCTTTTTTACTACCGTCTCCCCAAGTCAAATCTAAGCTGCATGCATGCTACTATATACCACGTAACAATGTTATACGTGTCATTGGGTTGGCCTCACACCAGCTACATAGACTATAGACCATACAGGAATAAACTGTCGATAAAATAACTAAAAACATCTACAAAATATTACTAATCTGTGCTAGCAATGCAGCGTCCACGCTTGAAAGAATTTAATGGGAGAAAAGATTATTATTACAGGCATCACTGGCAAAAATTAAGCTACAACCACAACAAACAATTCAACTCAACAGACGAAAGAAACGAGAGAAAAATTAAAATTGAGTACTATTTGAACAGCCAAACTAGGGAGCAAACTGCGCGCCTTTCCTGCGTGTCTACGCACATATATTAGCAAACAATCAGCGAAAATAATAATAACACTAATAGGCAGCAAAGTAGTCTTGTTCATTGTTACGCCGCGTGTTGTTTTTTGCTGAATGCATCTACAATCTGTTTGAAACACCAGCTATTACAAAGACGGAACGATGATGCATCCATGCACATCGCCGTTTCGCTGCAGTTTTTTGTTTTTAGCAGAGTTTTCGCTCATTCATCAGAAAAAAGTGGAGATACGATGAAAAAGGGGGAGAATTCGAAAATATTAATATTTTTAGCAAGTTAACAATGTGCTGATTATTTATGATTATATATAACAAAACAAGTTGGGAGTTGAGATGCGTACTGGCGTACTTCACGCGTGCAGGTATATTGGATCATTTGGATCTTTAACTTTTCACAAACAAAGTACCTGTGGTGTTTCAAAAATAGCTGGGATGACTACTACTGGGTTAAATGCTGAATGCAATTGATTGTTACAGGGTCAATTACTTGACTGCTCACTTTGTTGTTGGCTCAAAAAGGAATCTTTTCTAAAAGTAGTCTTGCCACAAGAGCTAGCCGTGGCAGAGTTAGGTAACAATTGGGCTGTGCACACGAAGGAGAGGTGCAGACAAAGGAGGAGTAGTTGGTTGATAGTTACTCATTTTGTAAAGAACAACAGTCAACGATTTGCGGGGTTAACATGCAAAAAATTGTGACAAGTTCCGGAAAATTCGTTAACTTAGGCGGACATAGGAACTAAATTAAGCGTTAGCCAAAAAATTACCAGGATGTGAACGATGGGGTTCTTGTTACAAAGAAAATGTGAAAGTGATTTTGTAGACTCAAACGTTGAAGTGAGATTGACTAGACAAAGTGTCTCTTGAACGTGGCTATTTTTAGCGATAAGATAAGGAAAATACGATTTTTTAAGATAAGACAAGATGAAAAGAGTGACAACGATAAATCAAGCCATTGCTGTGGTAAGAATTTTGCATTTAAACATACAATTAAGAAAGTTCCTATGCTTGACTAATTAATTAAAATATAATTATGTAATGGTGATAGACAACAACAGCCTTGCTATCGGTGGTCTGGCAAGCCGGTTGGGGACAGTGCTGTCTTTCAGGGAGATACGGACCATACCACAACTGGCCGAGTTCGAACGACTGGGATGAGCTGCTCGTTCTTCTTACAGGAAAGTACGGTAAAAACGGATGGGGATGGTCGCAACCAGACTCGTATGCCTACAACGCTGTAGGGGACTACCCTTTTGGCAATCTCAAATACTCCTCAAGTCCTTGGGGCACTTCAGGGAGTTCCGGGGGTTGGACTGGGAGCAGTGGGACTGGACTGCTGTCGCATAGTAGTGGTGGTAGCAGTGGTGGTTTAAGTAGTAGCAGTTACAAAGGTGGAAAGTTAAACAAAGAGCAGTTGCGAAATGCGCTTAATAATTACTTTAAGAGTAAGCCAAAACCAAGTAGTAGTTACGGTGGTGGTAGTAGCGGAGGTGGTGGTTGGAAAGGAGAAACCTTTGTCGACACTCCAGGACCGTCATTTCATGAAAGCTCACAACCAGGGCCACCTTATAACGACAGTCCTGGACCAGGACCCCCATATCATGACAGCCCTGGACCAGGGCCACCATACCCACCTACTGGAAATGAAGGAGGATCCCCGTCGTATGGTCCTCCCTCTGCTGAAATGGGTAGCTGGCCTGGCGGTGGAAATTCATACGGTGATAGTCCTCCCAGAGGAGGAGACCATTCTGCATGGCCCCTTCCACAGAGAGGCCCTCCTCCCTCGGGGCCACCCAATCATCTCAACGACCCTCCCATACCTCACAATAGTAACCCATATAATAGTAATGAACACGGTAGCGGTGGACCAGGAGGTCAGTACCAAAGCGACTATGATACGTTTGGACGATACAAAAGGCGACGACAAGGTAGAAGACGGTCTCTTACTCCCCAGCCTCAGCCCTCGGCACCAGCACCTCAGCAGTATCACAAAGAAATGCAAACACAACAAATCCAAACAAAAATGCCACTTCCACAACGAAAGCAGCGACGACGACAGCCACCACCAACCGTTCGTCAAGCTGGTCTTCCTACACGACCGGCTGCCGTGGTAAAAAGCAAATCACCCTATAAATTTCCTCCTTACCCCGGAACTGGTGGTAGTGGCGGGGGAGGAACTAGAGGGGTTAGAGTTTCCAGGAAACAACGTAGATTGGGCTTACCTCCCATGTCTTTACGACAGAGGCTACTCAATACAAGTTTTGGGGGCTACAAAGTTGACCTGAGCAAATTACGTTTTGGCTAGTCGCTAGTAAAGAAGGAAGAAAATTGCAGCCTGTTGTTAATGCATAACTTATTTAAGCGTTTACGGACCTAACATATTACCGAGTTTATTTTTAAAAACTTACTCTCATTTTGTAAAAAGCAGCATTGTAATAAAACGATTTTTTAATGAACAGAAATATGAAAAATTAAAACCTAACTACAAATACTGATTTCAGTGCACCTTACCTTCCTAGTTATCATCACACACTTTTCCCACATTACATTGATATCCGTAACGAGAACTAGATTCTTTACTAATTATTAATCTGGAGCCGAGCTGTGTGTGCATTATGTAATTGCTGCATGTCAGCCATTAATAAAAAAAAATACAAATAGGTCGTTAAATCTAGACCAGTTAAAATATCAACATTTGCGCCAATAATCGTTTTACTACTTTGGGTCGTCGTGAACTGTGAGAATAGGAATCAAAAGTAGTCTAAACAGTTCCAGGTTAACCATTGCTTGGTTACACATAAATAGCATGTTATATAACGTATTCAGTCTTTTGCTTAATGGTTTTATGGAAAATGATAAACAAAAATTATGCAAGTGAAGTGACTGGTACTGGTACATACATCAGTAATCAGTAGATAACAAGAAATGGGCAATGATAGAGAAGCTGAACTGGAATTTACTTTCCCACAGTTAAACAAGAAACATACAACAAACGACAGAGCCGTTTTACGTTTTCCCACTGCCGACGTTGTTGTACCCAAATAACTGCCCAGGGTTGTTATTATTTTACTTCGAGAGAAATTAACTACTTTTGCACATTCTATAAAATTATGTCAGTGTATTTAATTGCCAAATGTACTAATAAGTAAAATAAGTAAATATACACTAGATTTCCAACGTTAAAATAAATAAGTGTAAAATTTTACCGAACTTGATCGTACGAATGGTACGGTAATTAGTAATTAGGCTGGACAGCACCGACATGATTGTCGGTTTAATCACAACCAGAATACCCATACCCAGTATGAGATGCAGTGGTAGTACCCGCAGTAATTTACCCACGAAATGGAAAAAAATTCAAGGTTGCAGTGGAATATCAATTGAATGTTATATGGGTTTGTCCACAATTATTTATGTTACATAGAAAATTACAGTTTACTATTTTGTATTTTGAGTAGTTTTTCATATACATCTAATATCGACGTGGTGCCACAATGCACGTCCCTAACAGGTAAACGTTACCATTACTTTACATTGGACGAGCACATGCGTTAAAAATACAATTTTCGACTACATACAATTATATATTTCATCGCATCTCAGATGGAAGACTGAATAAAAACCAACAACAGAACTAGAACGCTTAAGTGCTTGCAACCGAAATTTTCCCACACATGTCACTTAGAATTTTGTAATGGTTATGCTGACCATTTACAGCGGCTGACGGATATCAACTTGTTCTACTACGCCAAGATACCTCCGAGCACCTAAATATTAGGTACTAATGCTCGATTCTCGACAATGAGTGTCATTCACTTTTCAGGCAGAGTCTCAGTAAAGTTTGGAAAATTGTGTGCGATTCATGTGTAACTGCTATCTGGGTTTTTCTGCGCTCTTTTCGACAATGTACCAACCACTAGCCATGTATCTCAGTTATACACAATTTACTAAATTACCTACACATGAGTCCTATCTTGTCATGTACCAAGAATTTAACACAACGAATTTACTTTAAGCTGTTTGGCTTGTGATGGGTAGGTGGAAGTATGACGAGATTTTAATGGTACATTAATTAGTACTATTGCGCACTTTCCGCTTTGAAAATTAAAAAAGGTTCAGAAGAAGCTCAAGTAAACGCCAATTGTACACACAGGTCTAACAATTTATGATCTTTTTTATCCAATTACCTGTAAACCTGGGTTTATACCCAGGGCTTTATGATTTCCCCACAATTATTTCCTTTCTCTACTTTGTTGTTTTTGCTTTGTTTTTTAGATATTTTGAACTCAGTAAAATGTTGATAAACGGTGAAACTTTGTTTTATGGTACTTTGAAGTGAATGTAGTTTTTGTATTATGATTTTTCCCGAAGGTTCCTACATTTTGATACCTATATGTACATATATGCTGCAATATCCCACCGGTATTCCATTCATTATTAGAATAATGAGGTCAATAAGTAATCTACTTTCCTTATTTCAAAATAACGACTAAACGTAATGCTAAACGTAAGCGTAATGCTACTACCTTTACGTGCGACCATTATTCAAGTTCACGTGAACGGTCGTACCAAAGTTGACATTATCCCTACCGGTAATAATAACAACCAAGTCAATCAATTGCATCTACCATGAGTGCTTGGTCGAAATTACATCGGGATGGTATGTATCGTTACGAACTTATCTATCTGTTACCTATCATATACAAACACTAAAAGAGTTACAAAGGAATGCTTACTCATAAAAACAACCAAAACACAGGAATAAAAACTGCATTTAATGTCGTCGGGCTGCCTATCAGTTATCCGGTAACATCTGCTAAACATACGCTAACAAAGGCTAACTCTGACTTGCCATTTTATGTTATCACTATCAGTCATTGGATTCACCACAACCACAATAGTACGGTTTTCTGTAAACACCATTCTTCAAATAATAAACACGTAAAACGCCTTTTCAAGCATTAATCACTCTCTTTACTCTACTTCCAATAACCTAAGCCTTTCTGTGCGCAGCAGTTTGGAGTATGCATTCAATGATAAGAATGAGCCCAGTAATAATATGAGTAATAAGTACAACGTTACTAACACGGTTACGTAACATTATTATGTAAGGCGTAATTACGAATATTCCAATCACGTTAGCCTGAGAAACGGATAGGCAGCGAGAGAGGTTGTAGCTGGACAAAACTCTTATTTCTTCTTATTTTAAGTGTGATTCCTTGCCTAGGTGTGAAATATACAAATTTCGCAATGTAAAAACAAAGATGGGAATTTTGCAGGTCCATCTCCACTGCGGGTCAGGTGCTCGTACTAATTTTAATTAAAAAACTTTTATTTTGCAAGCTGCGTATCTACCTGAACTTCTTTTCCTTTGGACAATGAATATATTAGTAAAAAAATTATAATAATGAAGTAATTTTCTTGCTGTATGCATTGTGCACTTTGTTGGTACAAGTTGTTGTACTAAAAAGAATTTCCCAAGAACTCTTAGTGCAATCGTGAATATATTTGTTTTTCGCAAGGTATTTGTTTTGTACATTTTTAAACAATTTTGCAAGCATTGCACGGATACGACATAACAGCCGTGGTAAAATAATCCATAAACGTCAGTTAACATTAACTTGCTAAAAAACAAAGCATTGTTCTCGCTAGTCTACCACCGTTATCCCGGCAGTTTTTTTTGTCCTCGCGCAAGGCTGAAAGTGGTGCAAAGTGCAAAGTAACAACGTAATTAACGGTGGAACCTCAACGTGAAAGCGAGCATTTCATTTCAAGGCGGGACAGTTGATGTATGAACACGTATTTAAGGTGAAAAAACAATCGCCACAAATTATTATTATAATGTTATTGCTCCTACCCAGTTCATTGAAATACTTTTGTTCCATGACTGCTTTCAAAGGCACCTAACCGTATTTTTGTTTGAACTCTCTCGCACTCTGATTCGAAACTTAAAAGAATTTCTTGGTTTTCTCATAAACATGAACAACATGAAGATGATGAATGGAAAAAAGAAAGATAAAAATGACAGATATGAATAACCTTCAACTGTAAATAAAGATGAAATGACGCTTTTAATACGCTCATAAAAAATTTCAACTATTGTATTTTGAGAGAGATAATCAACTATCAATTAGTTAGCATTCACCCGTAATGATCTTCGTATGTCACTAAACTTTAACCTTGAACGCATTTTTCCCTATGAATGTAATTCTACATATTTATTATTCTGTTAACCGTTTAGATACTTTATATATACGTGATGTTGTATTATTGTACGAATGATGAAGATGTAGATAATTTATTAGGTCTCCTTAGTAGACCTATTAGTTTTACTAGGTGATGTCTGTAGTCTGTCTGTAAACACGATAACTCAAAAACTAAATAAAATTTTCAAATTCTGTTTTCACCAATCAATAGGTATGGTTAATAGCTTGGATGAGTT
>JAHZNB010007309.1:0-11441 GCA_027744295.1 Callyntrura guangdongensis | reverse complement strand
CGTGTACACGTGTTTACGTGTACACGATTCCCACACTAGTGCCATTTTTTGAGAACTCCCAACATTGGCTCTCCAGTTGTACCAAAATTATTGTTGTCAATTTTATCAATCGTAAATGAACACACGATTACTTTGCGTCCGCACATACAGAGAAACGGTGTACTTATAGTTTGAATAGCCAAACAAAACTACCTTGAATGTTTTAATTTAATGTTTCTTCAGGTTGAGATGATGCATGTAGTCCAGAAAAGTTATTTGGAAGAGAAAAATCTGTAAATTACTTTTTATCTGGAAGATTTTCTCATTTTGTCTGCATACATAGGAGAAATGAACAAAAAGAGAATCCATAAAAAGACAAACTTTGCAGTGAAGATTTTTCTTTGAGCTCTGTGAGTTGAATAATAGGTATTCATGTTGTTGTTCAAAATTAAACTTACTTGCATAATGGGCTCAAGTTTTCCAGAGTTGGAATAGAAATCAGGAAATAATATGTGATTTTTTCTCTCGTTAAAGTATTCAACTTTCATAATTATCCAGTGACAGTAGAATATAGTATGGTAGAGTGTGGGATTTGGGATCGTAAATGTTGTTAGGTTTGGTTTCAAATTTTTACTGTCCGTAACCAGACTAATTATAACCATCAATGACAATCATCACACTTTTTATGTTACTCGTCGTCTGAAACATCAGTTTAGTGTATTTATCTTTTGATTTCATTTTGTGGAGCTCTTCTCGAGATCCTTTCCAAAAATTGATAGTTAGCAAAACGACGGCCACTATTCCAGTAATAGGGATAATCTGCTGGAACACCGTGACCGTACCTAATAGATGTAAACGGTATTCGTAATTGCAACCATTGTTTGTAAAACAACAACAAACCTAATTGTAGAAACTAATTACAAATTACACTCTGACTTTCACTCTATTCAATGATGCATTCATTTTTTTAATTGTTTAGCTAGTGCAGAAACAGTTTAAGAAAATTAACCTTGGATAATCAGAAAGGTAATTTTCATACTACATTGAAGTGTGAAAATCTGGGTGTAATTCTTCCTTCTGCCTTTTTTAATATGAACTGGCGTGAAATGTTTGCTAAAAACGAGAAAAGTTACATAATACATTGCGTATTGGGTAAGGGTATAATATATTATGTAAATGTAAATAGCGCACAAAAAGTAGGTGTTTCAGTCAGTCAAACCTAGGCAATGCCATACTTCTTCGGGTTGATGGAAAACAAAAGGAATCTAGATGCGCATCTACTCCTTTCCTGCAAGTACAAGAGCTTCTGCAATTATTGGGGAATTGTGGGACAAGGATAGCTTGATTCTGCTCGATACTCAACATCTGAGTACCTTTCATTTATAATTAGGTTTAGTTGCTTAATCTCATGCTGTTGTTGCTGTAGGCTGCACAAGGGAAACGAGTCTTTGAATTTTAAAGCGTAAAATTTGTTGTGGATTCTGTAAGCTGATACAAACGACAAACTATGATGGAGATATTATTGCCACCGGTTGGTCAGCCTAGTTGTCCAGTTACTCTATTTTGGTGGTTTATTGATTTTTTTCCAATTTTCTACCAAAGTTGAAATAGTATTATCTGGCAAAAATATATTCTGTTACTTAGCTGAAGCACGACATGATATGAGTTCATGATGATGATGTATCTCTTTAATTATTTTCAGTTTGTAAGGTTTGTTAACAGTTTAGCGTTTACATAAATCTACTTAGGCACGTTAGGTTTCAATTATCGTTTGGTGTGGTGGTGGGTGAGTACTATTCATTCGTGATGAAAATGAGGATTTGGTTGGTATTAAAACATATCTATTTAATATATAGTAACCACAGAACGACACAGTGACAAGACCTCCAAGATACAATATAAAGCAATAAAATAATAATAAGTCGGTTTTATTTATCGTTCATCGTCCGTTCACAAATTGAACCACATGCATGAAAACCGAGATAGATGCATATACATTGAAATATTAAAGAATAACAAAGTAATAATAATTAGGTTGCAGGAGGTTTCACAACACTACGCGGTATCCTTCATTCTATGAAGAAATCCTTGAATTGTAGAGAAACTACCAACTACTTGAATGAATGGGCGGATCACATGAAAAAAAAACTTGTTATTTCAAGTGTCTCTGTGGCATTGAGAGAGGCAATAATTCCCGTCAATTATTACTATTACAATGATTTAGCAATCTTAACACCTTGAATAAACACTCACAAATTCAATACAACAATAACAATATTACTTTTTTATTATCTGCGCTTTGAACTAGAGCTGATATTCGTGTTTAATACTTCTACATTTGAAAAGGTGATACTTTATATTAAATTTAATCCATACTGCTTACTCTGTGCTTGGATTCATGCACAATAAGTTGACCCAATCCACCGACTAACGTTACGCAATAAAAATATTTTCCCTGGTCCCAAAATTGTTTTTGTTTGTTATGTAAATATTAATTTTATTATAAGCTGAACTGTTTGCTCTTTTAGTCCTGAATGAAAGTTGGATTAGGTTGGCTGAAGCATTTAAAAAAAATAACCCAATGTATACAGAGTGCTGGCCTCTCCCTATGTGGTCCCTTTTCCCTGTTATTGTGAATTGTGAATGGGAACAAGAATGATAAAAGTTACTCTTTTGCTACTTGTTATTCGTAGTGGAGAGGCTTAATAAAGGGTGCAGCAGCAACCGTTCTCTATACGGGTTGGACTTAAGCGTAAAAACTTGAAGAAGTGTCGTCTAATAAAAGAAAGATTTTGGACATAAGTTCTCTCATCGAAATAAGTATCGTTGCGGTAAGATATTCAAGTATTATATAAATGTTGGTAAGAGTTCGTACCTTTTAAGAACACTTGACATATTTTATCGCTTAAACGTGAATTTAGGCTTATTGTAGGCTTATATGAACACATCTAGAAACTCAATATTTAAAAAATAGCGAGCACAGCTAATTCTGCCCCGATAACAAATAAGAAAAAATGAAGTGCCTTGTTATATTGACCATTTAAACGTGCGACACACATGAAATATATGTCTAAATATTTAACCAAAAACCACAGTTGGTTACGTTTACACTATATACCACTAACAATAATTTTATTCCAGACAGAAATCTATCGATGTTGTTTAATTTGTCTTTTCCTATTACCCTTGTGCTACCTTCGGTCGTCATGTATTCTGATTTTATTTAGTTTGTGGTTAGTCAATAAATTATCAAAGAAATGCATTCGCTGCACCGCGCTGGACGGCTGGTTCTAAAATAAGTGCAACAAAGCGCCGCAAAGTAAAGGTTTTTGTAGGCCCAACAAATCCTTTCTATAAACAAATGAACCAACCCAAACGTAACATTTTACATTTTTATTAAAATTTAAATCATCCTTCTCACATTGTAAATATTCCTCAGAATATTCCCAGACAATATAACACTTTCGAATGTAATTGTCAATTGTGCATGTACCTTTTTTTTATTCGATCGCATCCACGGTAACGTACGCACTGACAGCGACACACGTACGCGAGCGTTCAGTAAAAAGGGGTGTTCCCGCACCTCACACATTACCAAATGGAATCAAAGATCGCGGATGTACGCAGCCTATTATTACCACCAAACCCTACAAAACTGCCCGTCTTCTTGCTTTCCTCGATTTCTTGCTTGATCTGATTTCCCCGTGTCTCCATAATGCACTTTACACGTTGGTATGAGTGAAATGGAGACGATTTGCAGTATGAATTTCCTTTATGGCCAAGAATTACGACCGATAAAACCTAAATAAAAGTTACAAAAAGAACAAAATACCTGTAAATATTTGTATTTATAGAATATGAAAGTG
This sequence comes from Callyntrura guangdongensis, assembly GCA_027744295.1. Lineage (NCBI taxonomy): Eukaryota > Metazoa > Arthropoda > Collembola > Entomobryomorpha > Paronellidae > Callyntrura > Callyntrura guangdongensis. Next base: position 7,596 of record JAHZNB010007309.1, on the reverse strand, counting down.
GGAAGAGGTGCTAAGATTCATGAATGAGATAGGAGGAACGAACATTTGCATAATATGTACATACATGAGCATCGGTAAACCAGGCAGACCTTCAACGATAAGAATATTATAAATATAAGATGTTCTCTAGCAGAATAATCCAAGTAAAAGCGACGCGGCATAAATGTTAGCACAAACCACGCCAGTCCATCGCCATCACCACTGCTCTTAAAACACTTTTTGCTCCACACCACAACATCCGTAGCAGAAGACCTACTTTGAATAGGGAAAATGAGAAAAGTCAAGAAAAACCAAAGCTGTAGCTAAAAGTAATCACTGTCAAGCCGTATGTATATTTTGCAACAAAAGAAAACCAACATAATATGAGCACACAAGGATATTGCTTTATCCTCTGATGTATACTAACTATTACTTAACATGAATTCTAGATCAAGTATGTTATATAAGTTTGCTATGGTACTAGTGGCACTTATTTGCTTTGTCATTTGAGTCTGTGCAACCTTCCGGTCATGAAAGTTCCTTCTCTAACACTACAAGGAGTTACCGAGTTGACTTCGGAAATCGGTTCATTTAGAGATATGCAACTAAAATTTGGGTTTGGTCTGTCCTACTACAACTAAAGGTTACTATTAATATTAAAGTTCCTACATTCCATATGTAAATTTAAACTTGACATTAAAGGAACATACAAAAGAGAATACAAACAGGACTCACCTAGGATCAAACCTTCGGGTGACAGTTCGGATTAAAATTTATACGAATAAAACGGTGGATGCAGCGTATTTAAAAATACAATTCAAAAATTATTTTTTGTTAGTCATACATACGTTATACACTAGCTTCTATTGGAGTGGTTTTCGGCAATGTACTTGTATATAGGGCTGAGATATGTAACCATGACTTTCATATGGAACACACAAAGGATGTTGAGAATAAGTACACATATTGGTAAACCGCTGTGGCGTCTGGTAATGATAAAAACTATACATAAAGATATTACATTAAGACATAATGAAAGGCTGTAAGGTTTTGAATACTGTTTTCGATAACAAAATTCTGGACACTTTTAAAGTACATACAAGTTGGTTTTGAAAATATACAAGCTATTGTACAACTGCGCTACCTATTTCCCTGTACAAGGACGCAGTATGTGAGTGTGAGTTTTGAGACCTCACATTACATTTGTCATCATTATGATGGTCTGTTTATACTCTGCTTATGCCCGAAAAAGAGAGGTTCATATCATGCATGGAAAGAGTGCGAATGAGCCAGAGATGCTCCCTTCCCCAGCGGTAGTGATCCGGATTCATTCCAGGCTAGAGCTAGCTGCTGCTGCTGGATGAACTCGCACTGTTATACTTTGTATTGCCTCGTTGTTCAAATAACGGCTTGGTTGTGTGTGCCTAGAAGAGACTTGGCGTTGTGTTGTGAGAGTCGGTAGTTGGCTCCTCGAAACTTTACCACATTGTACTTTTACTACATATGGCATTTATTAAGTCTTCTCCAGGGTTTCTCTATCCAGTCACTGATGATATTTCGCCAAGCTGAGAGTGGCACAGAAACGGCGCTCTCTTGAATCTTGCTTCATCAATTCCGATCCAAATTCCAACTCGTTTTCTTTTTGTGCAGCTGAAAACTTTACCTCAATCTGAAGCAGAACGAATATGTTTCCTTTTGGTTTTTGGTCCTAAAGTCGAGACGGACAGAAATCAACATCTGGAACAACATAAAAATCAATTCAGTTTTTCTTTTTTTCTTGTGCTGTTTTGTCAGTTGCAATAACAATAAAAAGAAGTGAAAAGAAAAAAAAACAAAGAATATTACAGCATATTTGTCACCATTTCGAACATTATTCGCTACATTTTGTATACTTTCCGTGACGTGATCTGTTATTCACTTAAATATTCATGAAATATAATTAGAAAAGTGTAAGTGTTGGTGCTGCTAGAATTGCATCCAATAACTGGTAAACAGCAAATTTCAAAACTTTGTTTAATATCTTACAAGAGTTACATTGTGATAGTCCATCCATAGCAGAATAATGTTTTCCTAGTAGGTGCGAGTGTTCAGCAGAAGTCTCACTTTCCCCCATACAAATGCATGCCTCCTTCCTGGGACGGTATGCATGACTTTGGAAGAAAGTGGAAGAATGCTTCCAAATGTTATAACTCCATTGTCGGTCGCGTACCCTCCTTTCCAACATTACGAACAACATCCCCAGAATTTATTAAATTGTTCACCCTTTCTCTTTGCAGACATTGCTAGTGAAAGTTGTGGTGCTGCCAGTAACAGTGGTTGTTGTAGTGAAGCAGTAAATGATAAAGCGGCGGCTAGTTCCTTGACAGAAGACTTTTCAATCCATAGCATAAAATTAAAGAATTGCAGTAATAACAATAATAGAAACAAAAGTAAGAGGAGGAACATTAATAGAAATAGAACATTGAGCAAACCCAGTGGTCCAGTGGTAGAAATTAGTGTTAACAACGAGGGGGAGAATCAGGTAGTTGCAATAAAACAGTCAGACTCACGGTCTCCTTCATTATCTCCAACCCCGGCTAGTATGAACGTGCTTCCTCCCGCAATAATAGTTAAAACAGAACCTAACATTGGTATATCTACGTCACCGCATCATCACAATTCCCACCACCTTCATCTTCCGCATCATCACCATCATCATAATAATAGCCATAATCACTTACATCCTCATCACCACCATCATTCCAGTGAACACTTGTCTGCACCACCAGTACATTTGGTTTTTGGCGGAGAAGCGTCCTCTTGTTCACCCAGTAGCAGTCCACCAACTATAACCCATTCTTCAACAACAGGTAGTAATAAAATGCATGATAAGTTTATGTCGCATTGTCTTGTCGCTTGTCGTCTTTGTTATTGGTACAAGTATTATTAGTTATGCATGTAGCTTGGAATGTGACTGAGAAATGACGTGCGTTTATGGTTTCAGTGAGTATATATTGGCAAGAGATCAAAAGAGGATTTGAAAAGTCATAAAACTCCGACCGAAACGATCGTGTTTGTTTTTTTTTACAGGCGGAGGTGTTCCAACGACATCTTTACGACTTGGTATCACCGCTTCGTATACATTTGAAGAGGAAGCTATCCCAACGTCTGGTGACATTAAAGGTGGGGGAGGGAGTGTTCCAACGACCACGACAGCAACGTCAGAAATTTCGTTTACTTGTCCTGCTGAAATAAAATACGGTGGTTCAAGTGCTAGTATACGAGGTGGCGGTGGTTCTCACTTGTTTCATCATCATCATCCCATGTCTTGTGCCTATTCAGGTTGTTCGTGTGTAGGTAGTGGTGGGCGTGGAGTGGGTTCTTCATGCCCGTTCAACGGTGATTGCACAGGTGAGGACTCTTTAACGGGCGTTGAAGAGTCCCATCATCACCCCCAGCATCAACATTCCCCTTCCGACAAAGGTTCATCATCTTCTTCAGGTGGTGGTAGTTGCGGTGGTGGTGCAGAAGATTGCGGCTCTCCTCCGTCATGTTCCGGCTGTCACCAAGACCATCATGACGGAGACGACGAGAATGGCGGTGATGGCTCAATGAATTGTTGTAGTGGTAATAGAAACGCAGCTGCTTCAATACCAACGACCATAATAAAGACAGCATCGTCACTAGCGGTGACACCAAGTGTAGACGATAATGGCTCACCTGGATCTCCATCAGGAGAAACAACTATCAATACGATATCCTCCAATGATACTAGCAACAACAGTAGTAATACCACGGTCACTACAAAATTGATCAAAATGAGTTGTGAGCAACAGCAGGACACTAGTAATAACAACAATAATGTGCGTACTAAGCCCGTGCTAAAGTTTAGCGTGAGTGCCATTCTAGGGGCGGATGACCATCATCACAAAATGAAGCGGGTTGTCACCGAGTCCACACCTGTTTTCAATGCTAGTAAGTTGACATTAAATACAAAGCTATTTCATTACTTTGGTATATCCATCGGCGTATAATGTTTGACGGCTTATAGCTTCGGCTTACTTGTTCAATGGTTGCATCTCTTAGCTCCTTCCATCACTAATCGTTAGAACAAAACATCTTGTATTTTCCGTCAGAGTGGTCACTCCTAGGTATCTTTTAAACTTTAGTAAATACTTTCAACTTTCAAACATTTTTCTTGGGGCGCAAAGATGAATCAGTTTTGCTTTTTATACTTACCGCTGATCCATCATGATTTACGTAAGATAATCTTTCTAGAATAATGAACTATCATCAGACCAGACATAATATAAAAATTCATATCATACAATAATACATTTGACACTTGACAATAATACTTAAAATGATTGGATTCAACGCGAAGATCTGCAGAGTTTTGCGAGGTATTTTCAGTTACCCAAGGAAATCTCCTTTATTCGTTTCGTATAAACCCACCCAAATCCCGACGGCTAGGTAAAGCTTAGGTAACGAAACAAAGACAGGATGTCTTAAAGCATTCGGTATGGGGGTGTAAAGCTTTTTAATAGGTTAAGGTCCAGAGACCTCTACTTCCGATTAGCGCCGTCAATCCTGCTTCTAACTTTACGAAGCCCATCGCCACCACACGCCAACGAATCCCCGATTAGCAAATTCGTTCGATCTAAAATATCATGTGCGGCAGTAAGTAATACTTACACTCCACTTATTGATGGTATAATTTAAGCGATGTTTTATCTTTTGCTTTAATTATCGGGCTTGTCTCATTGATAATAATTGACATACTGCCTATGTTACATCTGACGTTCACCTCATAATACCAATTCACTGCACCAATCAAAGTTACTATGTACGCATTGGCTGTAAACTTTACCAGCTTAGAAAACACAAACTACAAAAGCAATGAACATTTTATCAAATTACATGAAATCCAGATATTCGCTTTCTTGAATTCTGCAATTAAATCGAAATTACAATTTGAATTTCTGAAATTTAACTTAATTAACCATTACATTCAAGCAGTTACTAGTCCAAAACACAATTCAGATAGTGTTTAAAAAAACTGGCGCCTCTGATCTAGGACATTGTGACAAAAAATATGCACTACATGCTACATTGCGATCAAAGATGCACTACATTTACATACTAAAAAGTACATAATAATTTAGTAGGATTAGATAGGCACATCTAATCTAGTGCAGACAGTACTGTACTGTACTGTAGTGCAACAATGTTGAGAAAGCATTTTTTAGTCTCCTAGCTAATAATCAGCTAGCATTGTATGAAATTTTAAAATTTCACTGGCAACTGGGAGACCAATTGAAATGATAACTTTTTTTGTAAAAATACGACAAACTTGATTTTTCACAAGGTAGAGATGTAATGTGTAAGAGTTGTTTTCCTGATGCACTGCCAACTTTTATTAAGAGACCTCTGATTCCATGCAATCGTAAGTATGCTCAGGATTGATGATAAAAATATTTACAGACAGATTGCTACAATAGTTTACTGACTTTGGGCAATCAATGCTACTTGTATTTGCAAGCTGAGAATGTGTTTATACCTAAAAGCTTAACGTTTAATTAAATTCCGAACTATCGATTATAAAAGTGATATTACAATAGGAATCATGAAAGAATAAATGACATTCAACAAATAGAGGGAAAGTTAAGGTTTATTATTGAATATAATTACTTTAAAATCCCACACACCGAAACATTCTGGCTGGAATTATAGGTTAGGTTTTATGATTCTTCTCTTATTATATTTGCTCAATAGGCAACGAAAGAAAATACAAGACTCACATAATATGGAAATAGATTTTACATTTATAAAATTATCACAAGTCACAATATTAATCTACATTTATTTTGGTGGTTTAGTTGTGCGTAGCTGAATCGAATTGGTCTTAATTATATTAACGATAACGATCCCATATAATATTCAAAATAAAAAAGTTTTCGACGCACCCTAAAACATTAAACGGATCAAAGTAAAGTTGGTATGTGCCCGTAAAAAATGATACGGTTGCTCATTTTGAAACAACTTTCATTCTTTTCCTCTGGCGGCTCCTGGTCACCGGTCGTAACCACTACATTTTTACTTTTCATCATCGCACATGTGCCCAAAGCAAAAAAAAAACAAATGAAATTGAATAAAGATTAATACCTCTTTAGTAGTTTGTTTATTTATTTATTATTAAGCCCATAACTAATTCAGTTTGACCAAGCCCTTTTTTATGATACATCGTCTATTCCATTTTATTATAACACGCGTTCACGCATTTCACTGCGATTTCAGTGTCTTTGCTACAGATCCATAACTTGCATGAATACTGCCTTTACCTCTAGCGAAGATAGTTACTACGGGTTGCTGAAAACGTTTCGGCACGTTGTCACGTCAATTTAATAGATAAAAACACTGAAACCAAAGGATCAACCGTGCATAATGTATTTAAAAGGACCCAAAGATCAAGGGTCACAAAAACACGAAAACCCAGTTGTGGGGTTGTTTTTGTATACGGCCTATCCCGCATTGCCCATTTTTTCCTTTCGGCTTTTATACCCACACGCCATACAAAACTTGAATTGAAACAAGAAGAGATAGAATCACACCGAAAAGATTCGTCGGTACTTTGGTTGGTAAAAATATTATTCAGACACAAAAAGGTTACCCCTCCGCCAGATTATTTACTTCTATCCTACCCAAAACAAATTACATATATATAGCAAACAACTTGTTTTTTAAAACCGAGGTAATAATTTAAGTTCAAATATAAGTTTTTGTTTGTACTTACTCGTACATCCGGCCCATGATAACCACAAATCACCCTTCCTAGTTTGTTGTTGACATCTGAGCAATTTACACTGCTTAAAAGTTCCATTTTACATTATTCTTTGATCCACTTTAATATTACTTTATCTGCATGAAGTAATTGCTATTATGATGTTATCGAAAAAAAAACAAAAAATATTAGCTTGGATGTTAGAGGAAGTATAAATTGTACAATATGTAGGATGTTAAGAAATAATTGTGGTTAGTTTAGTTATTCATACTATTTGTACTATCCATCCATTCGATGATGACAGTCAGTAAGTACAAAAGGCAACCTGTACTAGATAGGTGGTATCTTTTATGACATATACATCTAAGTACGTTCTACTCCTTGTTAGAGTCCTTATCAGTTATCGATGTCATCAGTTCTTCGTTTAGTCTCTTTCTCCCCTCTCCCCCTTTCTCCTTCTTACTGTTTACAGCGATTTCCTGTCTTTCCATTTCACATTCACACTTCACATCTAAAGTGACCAATAATTATTTTTGGGTCGACAAGTTCTCCTTTCATTGGACGCTGGACGCATCATAGAAAATATGCATTCATGTTATGTTGTCGTTATGCATGTACGTGACGTATAATGTATGTAAAAAAAGTAACTAGAGTGGGCGGAGCAAGTGATCAAAGTGGGTAACTATAGAAAAGAGGTAAAGAAAAAATATATAGGTATTTACAAAAAATATAATGGCAAGGCAATCACACTTGCACTATACATTCTTATTACATACTAGAAATTAGGCCATATGACGGGCTGCTATACTTCAGTATAGCAGCATCTAGTGAAGTTTTTAATGATTTTAATAAAAGTA
>JAHZNB010007308.1:0-13805 GCA_027744295.1 Callyntrura guangdongensis | reverse complement strand
TGAGTGATGAGCTCAAGCTGTTGGGGTAATATAGGATTCAGTGCATTTTGTATCGTTTCACTTTTTCCATGCGTTTTATGCAATTGTTTAAAAGGTGATGAAACGTAAAATGGAGAAAACGGTTGCATCATCATTTCGATCGAGTGAAACGATGGAACAGTACATCGGAAGTATGAATAATGATAAATTTAATAGTGATATTGTACAACGTGAAGCCATTATTTTTAATGATGTGACAATTTCATATGATGCAAATAAATTAACCGAGGGGTAAAGGGAGTGCAAAAATGTAACACATATGACGCGTTTAAAATAAGAGAGATACATAGCACAAAATTTTAGTAAAATAAAACGCAACAATTTATGTAAAATTCGATATATCATATATACATAGTTGAAAGCGATAACTTACCAAGTGTTTGAAACGGAGGATCTACAAGGGCTGTCCGAAAATCCGAGTTGGTAGCTCGTCTCAGAACATTTAGAACAATAAATTTCAAATTGGCTCCGATGTAGTGGTCAATTGGAAGAATGAACAGGTAGGCTCCAAAAATTGAAGAAACGAGTATGCTTGTCTGGATAGTTCAAATAAACAAAAAATAAATCAATACAATAAGAAATTACACGTGTATTACTAATAAGTTTGATTCCACCGAAAATATAAATTTCTAAACACACGAGTAACAAGAAAGGCAGACGGAGTTGCACAACCCATAAACGTAACGTATCAATCAAAGACTTTTATTACAACCTAAAATAAAAGAAATAAAAGCAAGAAAATTACATGGCTCGGTCTGGACTTGTTAATTGCTCTCGTCTACTGCTGTTGTTATATATTTTACCTTTTCAACGTCCCTCAGCGAACAATAAAATAATGATAACAAGATTCATTCTGGTTACAGTAGTCATGATAATGATCCATTAGTTTTATTTGCAGTTGTCCCTGATGAAATCTACTCCCCATATTATGTGTGTTTTACAACCCTGTGCATTCATACACATTTCTTATCTAATGGTACGCGAGAATGCATTGAGTGAAGTAGAAAAGGAGAAGATGTGAAAGCACAGTGTATAGAACTAGTTGAAATAACCGTACCATAATTGCATTTTCCACTACCGAAGCTGCTTTCTTTCAAGATTTATCCAAGTTTAAGAAATATTCTACTTTTTCTGACCGTTTTTGCTACTACTACTTGACTATTCGCATCAATGCTTTATTTTAATGGTTTGTTTGCAATACATTGCTTTGCCAAATAAATGACAAAATACTATGGTATTGCCGATGATAACTGAAATATAAAGACAAACAATCAGGGAAAAGGGTAAAAAAGGAAAATAACAAAGGAATGAGAAAGAAGAACGTGTGTAGGTGCAAACATATCAAAGGTATGTACGTAATCATGACCAAAACATCAAACATTGAGTCCTCTTTATAGGTAACAACTAGTACCATTGAAATTGTCTTACCTGGATACCAACGAATAATTGAAATCTGAGATCGTTTTTTGCCTATCCCTATTACTAACTACAACACCTACTAGTACTACTATCACTGTAACACGTAACTATTGTTACAAAGCACACGTACCTATTTATACTATTTATTTGATAAATACTATCATAACAAAGATTATTATTATAACTGTCTTACCAACTGCGCAAAAGAAATAATAGCAAGTGGTACAGCAAGCGTGAAACAAACGTAAGCCAACCAGAAAGTCATGTCATCCTTGAGTAGTGAGACATCCCCTGCAAAATAAAGAAAATAAAGAAAAATATGTACTACAATAAACAATAAATAACTAGCCGTAGTCCATGTAGCTTGTTATTTCATCCCAACAGGTACAACAGTAAGACGACATGGGTGGTAGTGTGTTTAATGTGCCATTATTTCTTGCGTTTGAGTAAGTTCTTCGGCGAAACTTTAGAAAAATATCGCACCTTTTATATTTAACTGACCGTTACAGATTCATTTGTTCGTGTTTTCACTGTGAAATTGGTTCCAGATAAAGCCGAGTTTTTATTACTAAAAAGACAACAAGCCGTAGTAGTTGGTGGAACAATTGCCGGGTTAACATTAAAAATAAAAGAGATGGTCCATCACGAAATGATTTTTGCAAACGGGAGGGCGATCCGTTCAAGGATGGTTTGTATGAACAAGTCATCGATTTAGAAAGATATTTGTTGGAAAGAAAAACAAGTAATACGTATGACAAGATCAAAAACGGTTTCTCCGACATTCTTTTTTTGTGCTTGCCAAGGGGAAAGGTAAAAGCAAGAAAGAAAACTGTCCAACAAACTGTAACGATTTGATGCTCTCTTTTTAGATATCTAGTCAACCCTCATCCCGCTCTTCTATGTGTCGGTCGGTGTGCTCAGTGCTCTCTTCCATATTGTTTTACGACAGACCAACATGCATTCATTGAATTCAGCCCGTGTCGCGTCCCTTTTTCAGCTCAGTCAACAACTTTTTTATTTTGACAAAAAGCAAACAAAACCTCGTGCATTTCTGTCCACCAGAGTAAACGAGGACCACCGTTCTCAGTCACCAGTCATTGCTGTTACCGCTACCGATGCTTCTGGCTGTTGTTATAAGAGTGTACATACATAATAATATTGGGTGTATTCTATTCTACGTCTACGTTGTTGGCTCAAAAAATGACAATTCTCTGTGTTATGATGAACTGCCGCACATTTATCTGCGTGCTACAATTTTGTTACGAGGAGGGAAAGTAACAGACTATACGAGAAACGACGTTTCTTCACTTTCCTTTTCTGCTTCATCCGACCCAGCATCGCCATCGTCGCCACTACAGCAACCATGTATTTCGCTTTTCCTGTAGTGCTGCACATCCCATAACATCAGTAATCACGTCAAAATGTTTACATCATCAACTGAGTGAGTGACTGCAAGAAGACCACTAGATTTTCATGTCATATTGTACATCCTAAAAAGGTTCTTGGTATTGCGAGCATATTCATATTAAACCAAAAATACGCACACAGGACACATGCACACGTAAGTTTATATCCAGAGAGATAATCATAAATACAGCGTCCCTTCATGTACCTTAATTTCAACACTCAAACTAACATGAGCATGACAATAGCATTTTGATTTATACGAGAAAAGACTGGGAGTCAGAGCAAAAGACAAAGTTCAAGTCAGTGAGTAAAAATCCCATCTGGCTAATAGCACGGTATATCAAAACAGCAGCAACTTTCTCTATCGCGTATACTTTCCCACCCTTTTCTTGTCTATTCTCCCAGAAAGAAAATCGCCATTGACTAGTAACTACTTCAACTCCATTCACTACTGCTGCTCTTTTTCTCGTGTGTATGTGTATGTGTGTGTTGACGATGTGGCACATGATATGAAATGACAGGAGAGGACAACGCCAAAAGGAGAAAAAAATAAAACAGGGAATGCTGTAACAACGATTCTCCGTCTGTTCTTCTCTTGTCGAGCGCCGGAAAACTCACAGGGAGTGAAATGAAAATAAAGAGGAAAGTTGAAAGTAACTATCAACGTCCGTCCCCATAAAATAAATACATGTTGTTCTCATCACGATCAAGATCGCATGCTTAGGCCATTTTATACTTTGGCAGTCTTCTTTTCCCCCTATTCACTGGCTCTCTTTAAATGATCATATAAACTCTTTTTAAAATGCCGGTGATAAAAAATTCTCTCTGTATACTTCTTTCATTTTTTTCGTTTCAATTTTCATGAATAGACCTTTCACTCAACAACGGTTCATTTTATGCATTTTATTTCGACGGACACACATAAATAATATTATGTGGAGAGAGTTATGTCGTGGCATTGGTAGTGAGCCAAGTAATTCTGTGACTGTAGAAGTAACCAATCATCATTATAGCTGCATTTAAAAGTTTTTATCATGGAAACCGTACATTAACTGCTACACTGTGCATTGAGTGGTGCATGTAAATGCGTGGATTAAGTTATGTTTTGTATTCTCGGATTAATAAATAATATTTAAAGGATTTCGCATAAACCATAATCAAAAGCACTGTTGAGAAAGTTTTAAAAGGTCTGAATTTACCTTAAACTTTGAAATACTACCTGTTAAATATGTAATAAAATGATTCATTAGAAATTAAAAAATAGGCAAAACTTTTAGTTTTCATAATTTATGAGAAACAAACTTCAAATTGGTAGGGATTGTTTGATATATTTCAATATGATTTACAAGGGCCATAAACATAGGCATATGTCATACACATCTACACAATGTGTTTGTGGTAGAGAAGGGTGACGGCTAACAAACTAGAAATATACTTAGGTATACTTGAATTTACTTTAACAGAAAAGGACGTCAATAACGCTGTTTGTTTTGGCCTGTAGCAAAAAATAAAAATGAAAACAGGGACGTTGGTGATCGTTGCCATGTTTACTTGTTGTTCACTTTGCTTTTTTCATGTTACTTACTACGCTACAAACAAGACATGAACCCACACACCACCACCACATCCACTAGTAATAATCTCTTTTCATTAAACGTAAAAAGACGTTCAGTTCGACTAATGTCGCCCGCGTCGTGGAAGGCCGTTAATTCCTCCTTTTTCGTATTATGAAACCTGAAAGAATTGCTACATAGCCATCAGGAAAGCAGTGAGAGAATGACCCTCAAATTTTCTTTGTAATTCTAGTCAACAAACACACAACCTTTTGATGGGATTCAAGTTATTGAAAAGTTGTGTTAGAAACGTCGTCATGATGTATTTAATCTAACATAAAAAACTAGTCATCAGTTTACATTTTTGCCAGATTTGTCATGTATGCGTATACATGCAAAATACTCTTTTAAAGTGAAATTACATTATCAAGTAGCATTAACCTCTTAACCTTCCAGTTTGCAACTGTTCACTTGAGTCATCTGAAATAATGCGGTAATAATAGAAATTTTCTGTTTGATCATGTCAGTAGAGGATTTACAAGTGCTCTTGATTCAACGTTTTTTTTTCGTTTCTTTTAACAAACACACTCCCATGTAGCACCCGAAAGTCTACCTATACAGCGAGCTATGTATGGTGCGACGACACAAACAAATACAAACTTTGCTGTTGGCTTTCCCTGGTTCTCAAAAAGCAATCTCATTCCTCTTCTTACTCCTACTCATTCAAACAAACGAGATTTTCTATTTTACCATCATGATCTCAGAGCACAGTCTACACAACACAAAAGCACCGAAAAAGGGCAAAGAGAAACGTACGGCAAAAGAAGAAAACTTTCATCTTATCACCGTCATCAACAATCCACTTCTCCGTTCCTTTTATTTCCCTTCGTCAACATTGCCATTACGATTGTCTAAATTATCGTCATTCTTCTCATAGGGTTCTCGTTGTGAGCGTGAGCCCACTCTTCCGTTGTCATTGTCACTTGTTCCAATGCATCAAAGACGTGTGTACAAAGGTATACGCGAGTAATTATGTTGCAAAATGTTGAAATGACACAAAAAGCTAACCATCCGCACTTTCTCCGACACAATATTTATACATTTTAAAGATCCTCTTTGACTTCTACATAATAATGTCCCAAAAAACTTTTCAAATGCCGCCCGCACACGCCAGTCAGAAAACAAAAAATAGCCTTTTTCCCAAACATGATGATGATCACTCAACATGCAAAACAAATGCACTTAAGAATTGACAAGTGGTAGTGGATCGGTGGAGAGCTAAGCTTGCCCTGTTATGCCTGCACACTATCTTTACGTCTTTTCATTCCCTGTTCGGCTTTTTAGCCTACGATCATCACGACCATCATCATCATCACGGACGAAGTAGTCATCAAGTCAGTCATGTCATGCCACTTAACTTTGCTTACAACTACTACCTCTATAACAACTACATTGTACTCACTTTTGCTTTCACATCTCCCCTCCTTGTCGATTTGCTCCTTCGAAAAAATAATAAGTAAATATACGGTATCCAAACACGACCAAATTTACCATTTACTACGACCACTTACCACTTAAACTCCAGCTATTACTGACTGCAGCCTGACAAGAAATAATTACATGTTTCATGTTGCGCATAAAGTGCAACCTTTCCACCCTTTAAACCATAACAACTAATAAATCATCCCCTAATAACGCACCGCCAGCAAGTGAAATAACAACAAAACACAAAACTGGCAAAAAATGCTTTGCATGGATGACTTCGCCTTATACGTTTGGCACAAATATATAATTATTTTCACCATTAGCATCACCATCATCATCAGCCCGCTTTGTTGCCTTCCTATTTGCTCTACTGCTACTTATGATTATTATTATTATGATGATGATGATGACGATGCGATGATGGTGCATCATGAGGATACATGCGGCAAAAAATCCCTATCTCTTGTTTTCAAGTAAAGATTGCTGACACGGATGGAAATGATGGCTCGTCAAGTCATCATTATAAAGCAATAATAAAATTATTATTAATTGTTAATGATCGTCCTTGTTGCGTATACACTTTTTGCGCGGTATATACTTATCATTACTATGATTTATTATGATGTATTATAATATCTAGTTGCGGAGAAATGCAGAGAGACCAACATACAAACGAATCGCTAATGAAGAATACGACGAATTTTCCTGAAAAGACTTTCATGCTCAGAATCAAAATTTACATACATCCAAAAATCATTACCACTACAACTCATTGAAGCACACCATGCTCTTCCTCTTACTTTGTTCCGTCTCACCGTCAACAAGACTTAACGACCAATAGAGATTTAACGACATGAACGCATAATAACAATATTTATATTTACCCTTTTCTCAAGTATTCCTTTTCTCGCACTGTGTGTATTCATATTCCTAGTAGTGGTAAAGTGGTAATAGCTATTATACGGTAACATGTGACTTTACTAATAGAAAACGTGAAACGTAATAATGATATTAAAAAGGAATAATATATACTTTGGTGTTTCCATACTCTTCAATCCATGCTACTTGCCATTAACGGGTGGGTGTTGGTACTTGGAAAAGAAATGTTTTTTCCAACGACATTGCGTGAAATAGAAGGTCAACATAGGATTTAAATGTCTGCTGATAATGGTATGGTTTGTAGGGATGTTATATCAAATCGTATCATCATCATCAGATATTATTATTCCTTTTACCCATAAATTGCTGGTAATGCACCTCTCCGTTCCATTGTTGCGTGTAGATGCCCCATTAAAATAGGCGACATTTTGATAGTGTGTGTTGGTCGTGGGATGAATTTCTTTGGCTATAATGTTTCTGATAGAGCCGTCTACATTTAACATACACCTACTTTAATATTTCGAGTGTTTCTCAAGTACATATCGGACATGGAAATTCTATATTGCGTGTATTACTATGACCGCGGACGACGACAAACATACAAACAATAATGCAGAAAATATGCAGGGTAACTCGGGAAAATGGACTCATTAATTACTACAAAACGCTGTAATGGATGCCAATATGTTTTCTTGTCAAAACGAAAACGTTTTTTTCTCGGATCACAGAAACGAGAAGTGTGTTTGCTGAGTAATACGGTCAAGTGAGGAAGGGGATTTTCTGTGATAAAAAAGCCGCATGAATTACACAAAAAGGCTACACGAATAACATCTTACTACAAAGTGAAACTGCAAACAAAGTCGCTCTGAAAGTCAATTCATTGCTAGTAGTAAAAGTCAGTAATGTAGTAGTCTCGTAATACTATGGTAAATATAATAAATATTACTACACTATTGATAATCATCAGCATTATAATCATCATGATAATAAAATGATGCAGCTGAGTCTTTTTTTGACTACATAAATAATAAAGCAGAGTGAAATGAAAGACTTACCAAGTGGTGTATAAGCCACGATGGAAGCAGCCAACGAACCAAGCAGTAGAGCAGCTAGGAGGACTGGTGCCATTGGGGAGCCGAATTTTGACCAAAGAGCTAACCACAATGCACCTCCCAGGGCACCGACCGTTGTTGAGCTCGTACCGGCCACTGTGTATGTGTAAAACCACAAAAGTCCCTAATGAGATCTGACAGACCCTTCCAAAAATGTTCATCAAGCATGACTAAATTCTCTCTCTCTCTCTCCTTCTCTCATCCTCCTTCAAAATCCAAGCAAACTTAGAAACGGAACAGCAGGCAAGTACATACAAGTCATAGTAATAATAATACATGTATTTGTGACGGTTATAGTTGATGCTGATGCGTCACTATAAGAATTACAAGTAACAGTACACGTCCTACGTTATTATTACATAGATATTATTATTTAACATCACTCTCTGTAGTTGTACGTAAGAGTCCCTTTTTCTTTATTGCCAAATGCCAAGAAAGGAATTTCAGAGATACCCTCTACAATTCTATCCCAAAATAATATCCTTTTTCAACTTTTCTTAAAACTAGGTTCCTTTTCTCCAGCACGCAGCAGTCTGACTCTACTCCCTTTATTTGCTTGCTTGCTCATCTGAGTGAAAAAGTGACAAGCTAGAAAATGCATGTCTTCACAGATTTTAAACCTGGTAAACCCAACTACAGGATGACACATTGCTTGCCTGCCCGTAAGCTGCTGCAGTGCCTTTCTACAACGCCGTCCCGAACAAAACATTCTTTTCATGCCATTACATTACATTAGGTTTCGTGAATTTGTGTCCAGCACTTTTTGCACCAGCCTTAATAATATTAAACGCACAGTACTATGTATCAACAGGAACATCTTCTCTCGATGGTTACAGTTACATCCATGCTAATATAATTTTGTCGCGGGTGTGTATAGATTTTTAGAAAATGTACTCGAATAATAAACGTATACGGTAAATACTTAAATAGTATTTCATGTTGTGCTGCTATTCCCAGTTATTTAAGACAATACATGGCCACAAATTCCGGGCGTTTTCTCGAAATACCCTACGATGTGTAATATACAAAGTATATTTTTAGATTCCAGGATATTACATGCCACGGCCGGAGAGCTGGATAGCTACAATCAGAACAGCCATTTCCACAGTCCGCGCCCCACTAATCTAATGATAATGGACTCATATTTTATTGCTTAAAGAAGAAGAAAGAGGATGACAGGAAGAGAGATTGAGAGAAATGTGAATGAAAAAAGTCTCCTGGTGGTGGTGCTGGTGGCGATGTTGTGTAGCGCAATTGTAGTTGGAGATTCAGGAGGTATATTATGGGTATAGTATTAGATGCCACAACTCGCACAAGCGGTTCAATGTAACTATTACTTGGGCAAAACGAAAAGCCAGAACATATTTCATGCCAATATATCACCAGCCACCAGTACCACTGCCGTCACCACTGCTGTTGCCATTTCCTTGCGAAAGTATATACGTATGAGGTACAATCAAATTATTATAAAACACTTGTGCGTCTAGTGTGTTATGATTTTCCTGATGTTATCGAGAGAGTACAAGTGGTGGTTGCAGTTTAGTGAGATACGAATAATAAGGAAAGGTACCTGTACTTCCGACTGAGATCACTCTCTCCAACAGGATGTAGAAGAGAACTGCACTCATGCAAAATCCCAACAGGAACAGTTGGCATTTGTAAAAGCGATGACCTAGCGAGAGGAGAAAGAGACCGACGAACAGGAGGCCTGCGTTTAACAGCTTTGCACCCACAGATGCTGTAAACCAAAGGGAAAAAATTGGATGATCACTTTTATGAAATGATTATGCATGGCTGCATCCTCTTTTACCCATAAAAGTATATAACAACGTACAATAAAAATCATATGAATAGGAAGTGCACACATATGAATATTAAAATATGTGTAAAACCCATACGAGGTATACATACATTTTGTGTAGACTATCATTAAAATTTAACGGTCTTTAGGGGTAAGTCCGTCATCAGATCATAATCACACACACTCATTTTACGAACAAAAGCACGGATTTTATGAAACGTAAATAATGTGAAATGAATAGCGAAGAAATTCAAAATACTCATCTGCTCTAGACAAAAGACGAAAGATAAAATTATGTGCTTATGAAATAAAACGGACAACCCGTCAAGTAAAGGATTTTTAGTCTTGGATTTAAACTTCTCCGTCGCAACAAAAAGATCTACGGTTCAAGTTTATCCTTTCATTTTATCAAAAGTGAATCAAAAGCACTGATTGAACTTTACTTGATGTCGTATCACTTTCCTACGTCGTGGCTGTTTTAGTATACTTGAATACATCTTAAGCAAAATACATGGCACTCTTACAACGTTTGATATTTTATGTTTTACTTACTAAAAACTTGGCATGATTCTTCATCATCTGGTGATTCTGGGTAACATCCATACGACACTGTTGGCGTGTAAGCCGCAGATGAGGTGAGTGTTCGAAGAATCACAACCACCACCCTACCTGTTCCAGGGTAATTGGCAAATTTCACTTTTGATGGTGGACTCCCGCTGAACTCAACCTATTTCATGGAGATAGACACAAAACCAATATACTGGCGTTGTGATCTGTCACAGGCGACAAGTCAAGTGTAAAATGAGATTCCTAGGGTGTCCATTTCATATTACAACAATCATGCATGAACACACTCACTGGATGTACGCATACTGGTATATGTACGTTCTATTCTCTAGCTAAAGGACGGGACGTGGTGCTTGCAAAAAAAATTAATACAAAAAGTTATAAACTTCGGTACTGCTCACGGTAGACTGAAGCTTGACGCTGTTAATAATACTTAATCAAACGTAAAGCGAATGTCCTGCGTTTTGTCAAAAATGCTTCTTTATTATTGTCATTATCAGGTTTAATATGTCATCTCCTTCTCCCTGACAATAGGGAGACAGTAATGGGCTACATTGGCGGAACAAGTGCCGACGTGGATGGCTAGTTAAAATGAAAGACATTTTACTTATGACGACGTGTGAAATGGAGACGGCTCGCCTCTCTTGATTTTTCCCCGTTCTATACGTAAGCGATAAACATGAAACACGTAAACTCAACAAGAAACTTGAATGCGTGAGAGGTCTTTCAACCAACAACCCGTAGAAAGGTGTCTTTATTCTTTTGTACTATTCATACCTAGTGTAGTTGTATATTATAATTATGGCACAACCATGTTTCGTTGGGTTTGATACAAATTTGGTTACAGCGAATAAGTCTAGTTTCTTTCAACTTTTTTATAAATATCCCTGTAATATCTGAATTATCTGATACAGTCAAACAGTCAGCAGTACACACTTCTTACGGCGACGAAGACGATAAGTCAACAAGAACAAGATTGAACTGTAATATAAAAGTGACATTCATATTATCAGGTCCACTGACCGTGACATGAGTGCGCACGTATTTTTCTCACTTGGATAGCCATATTTCATTTTACGAAAAAGGACAGAATTTTCAATATTAAACACCTTTTGATGGTACAGAAACGGAAAACGGGGAATTGAATGGTTGAATGCAGGGTAATGCAAGTCAACTTTATCTTTTAGTCAAAAGTATAACTTTCAATGAACAGTTTTGTGACATCAAGTTCCCAATAAATTTTTTGAATTTTCTAATAATTTTATCTTTCTAGCAAAGACCATATTGTGTGTATGAAGGATGTTACATTCAAATTTCAATCAAACAGCGTCGTTTTAAAGGGGAAATAAGCCTGCTACAAATGTGCTCAATGGAAATGCTTTTAAATTTCTACTGTTTGAAATTACCAATGTGACATCTACAGAAAAACTAGTAGTTACGTATTTCTGTATATTAAATTACCTTTCTGCCGTTCTGCTCGATTAACATAAGATCGGACATGAGACGAATGCTGTCAAAGGCGGTTCTGCTTGAGAAATCCCTTTCTTGCATGTAATACTCGTAAATATCATATTGGAGTGGTGCCCTGTCGCAAGTCGCCGGTTTGACATTCAATGGCCAAGACCCCAACGGGTATTGTACTGTTAGAACATCCATGGCAAATGTGGTGGGAAGGAAAGGCGCTGTTTTGATTGACAACTCCATGTTGCAGCCGCCAGGTATTGGGGCTAATTAGAAAAGAAAGACCGTTAAACAAGGGGAAGAAAGTCAATATATATTAAAATTACCTAAGCCCGTTTATTACATAGTAATGTCCATGTATAAATCAAACAAATCTGCACTAGTTCTCTATTCTTAAATTTACACGTTTCAAGGTCGATCAAGTGTGCACTTACCATTAACATCGTAGAATTGTACGACGAGTAAAACAGGAACTGTGATATTGTGATCATTTCGTAAATACGCTGAAGATTCAGGAGGAGTGATCACCACGCCAACATTGAATCCCGTGGTAAATAATCCGGGCTTCAAAGTTTGGCTGCTGGACAAAGTAACGTTGTAAAGATGGGCGTGAGCTTGAACTAAAATATACCCTGTATTTGATGAGTTGCCCGAGACATCTATTCGAATCATTTCATTTGCTGTAATATTAAGTTCCGCATACTTCGATGCCGGGGTGAGATTTACTGGAAAAAATATCAAAATAATTGAAAACATGTAATGCATACACATAAACTGCTCTGCTTCCAATTTAATTTTTACCACTGACAATAAGCTTAAGTATAATAGACAATTAGCCAACAACCAACAACCTAACTTTTTAATTTAATTGCATAAAGTCTTCTATGTTGTTCTAATACATAGGCAATCAATAATCAACTAAAAATTAATTATGCGGCAACCATGCTTTTGGAAACTTCATAAGAGGTAAAAGCATAAATAAGTTTTTAAGGCTGAGTCCGGCGCTCTTCATCAACATCTACCCTGCATCTTCTTGAAGCAAGAAAGCTCCTACTAGCGACAGACGTTGAATGTTCCTAGTGAGCCGGTGTGAGAGTGAATGAACACATTTCATTGAAGATTCATTGTAACCTTTTACGAAAACCGTTCCTTGTTAGAACGAAACCCTTCTCTATTCTCCATTGAGTAAAATGGGCAACTTGATAACCGCTCTGTTTTCAACATGCTCAAAGAAAATACTGCTGTTACAGTAGAATAATGATAAAAACCAACAACCGCCTCAATTCTTGCTTGATTTTCAATACCTACTAGAGAGTACCCGTTCCCGCCAAAAGAAAATGGCGGGAATCTAGAAGATAATACGTAACAGTAGAATGTTAATTTTTTCAGTTTTTGTAGTCTAAAATTCAAAGTTGCTGGCTTTAGCTCAATTATATGCAAATTTACCCCATGGGGCACTCGGAGGCTCAATCGGATTTCAAATTCGAAATCTCCGAGGTCGAAAACCTTTATGTTCTGGTTTTGGTCCTTCTGGCTGAAAAAATGAAATCGACACCGTGGGGTTGAGGTTCAAGTCTGTCAGTGTGAACACAGGTTAATGTAAAAAAATCGCGGAACATGAGGAAGATTCTTCACCCCCAGTCAGGTTAATGTTAAAAAAAATCGCGGAACACCAAGATTATTCTGCAGCCTCAGTCACATAAATGTTAAAAAATCGCGGAACATGAAGAAGATTCTGCACCCCCAGTCAGGCTAACGTTAAAAAAATCGCGGAACACTAAGAAGATTCTGCACCCCAGTCAACTTAATGATAAAAAATCGCAGAACACGAAGAAGATTCTGCACCGTTGGCCACGGTCACGGCCATACACACAGTCCGATGAGACGATTATGGGTTAGATGATATATGATTGATGCTATGATGTATGTATATGAGCTGGTTGCAATTATACTTGTGCATACCATTGAAATGTTGGAGCATCGAAAAAAAGCGGTAGATTTTAGATTTAAATGATGAGAAAAATTGTCAACTTTTAGAAAAATGTTAATATCTAGAGAACAGTTAAGGTTAGAAGGCTGAAT
>JAHZNB010007307.1:0-15022 GCA_027744295.1 Callyntrura guangdongensis | reverse complement strand
ATTGTAATTACTCTTATTAAATATCTTATTTAAATATCTTGTATCTTTGATCCCAAACTAATCCCTATCCCTAATATGATGCTTACTCGATTAGTTTGAAAGCTCAACGATAACGTTTTTTATTTAATCTGCCAATCTGCGGAATATTTGTGAGTTAGTAGTATAGTCTACAGTCAACTACTAGAAACAGAAACTCCTTTTCAGTCTGATGGAAATTAAAATTAATTATTTGGGATAATAATATATACTGAGCTTATTTGAAATTGAATAATTGAAACATTGAAATAAATAAGTCTGGTTTTTTAGGTTACAGCTCTAACTCTATTGTTGTATATAAATGCAAGCCAGTCACAGTAATATTATATATATAATGTATTGAACAGTTTACAGTGCACTTAGCAGTAATAGTGTTAACAATTCTAGATTTATCTGATAAAAGTGCTACAATTTGGATTGCTTTAGTCATTCGCTTTCATTTTGTCGAAGTCTTAAGTCGTGGATAAAATACCAGTCCGAAGTGGAGAGACCTAACACAAGGAAAATGAGCTGTAATCAGGAGCAAAACAATAAATGATAAAACCGGAGTCAGGTCATACGTCACTTTCTAACCGTGAGTAATTGATAACTTCAATAAGTAGATTATGGGATATCCACAGAATCATCTGCCATTGCCACATCATCCATTCAATAAATTTTCCAATCACACCATTCGTAACAAAACAGCTTCCTAACCAACAAAAATGTTAAACTGTCCAATTGCATTTTTTAAAGTTGATTTGTGTTGCTGACAATAAACCTGCGTTAATTGTCTTGTCACACTGACGGTAAACTCCTTTAAAATAAAAATCGGAAAGCTCGACCCAACCTTCATCATTTATAATCACAAATGTACATTTTGTTAGCTCTCAAACGTATCTGGATTAAACCGGCATATTTCTTTGCATTACATTTTGACAGTTGGCGTAGGTAGTCATTATTGTTATCATCTAATTTTGACAACATTAATCGTAGATATGCGAATTCTTTGCATTTCGCCTATGCAAGATCCGAAGTAAAATCTATAGTGATAGCAGCGGTGTGCAAATATTCAAAGTGTCCCAAAACCCGATACATTAATTACCAATGACAGTTACATTACATGGTAGATAATGATGTACTTTTAAATCGGAGCGGTAGAATCGTACACTTTGATTGCTAATCACTACTGAGCTGAGCGTCCTATTTCCAATTCACCCAAAACTCCAACACGTTGAACAGTGGACGACACAGGCATTATTTTTTTGCTCTTACGAATACGGTGAAACTTTGTAAACCCAACGGCCTTATTTTAAATGTAGTTTGAGAGAGAGTTGGCAAAATTGACATGTACTTATCCTTATCATCTTAACTTTTCAGTTCATAATACTGGGTCCATCCAGATATCATATTTTGTTGATGTTTCGATCATGTTTGACATTGATATTTGAAAATTGAGACCAACAAAGATTTTTTTGTTCATATCTGCCATCTTCCCACACCACCAACGCATTACATCAAACATGTCATATGCCCCTGTTGCCTGGCTGTTGTTTTTCCTGTCTCCGGACAGCTAGCGCTGCGCGTTTCTTTACAAAATATTAAACCTACGAAACCCCAAGGTGGTTGTTTGTATGGCTTTAATGAATTTTGTGTCGTGTGTGTGTGTGTGTATCGTCGGGAATGGGGATATCGTGAATTTCTTAGCATGCATTGTTTTTATGTCTCACTTACAGTCTCCCTGTTGACTTGTGCCATCAGAGAGTATCGAGCTTGTTGTGATGGTTTGTTGGTCCTAGTCGTAGTCATCGTATCGTCTGTGGAGTAATCCTACTGTAATTTGGCATTTTTAACACATTATTTTCTATGCCTACATTTTATCGGTTTTTCTCTCCTTCAGTATTCATATGATACCATACCCATACATTAAGTCTTTTGGTGGATACACCTATGAATACCTATGTGTATATATTTCATGTATTTCTTGGGCTTTTCCGTATTTTTCACCATACGACACACATTATGTCCCTACCAGCAAGACGATGACGATATAGGTTATATACACACTCATATCCATACATATTATAGTAGAGACAGGAGGTGATGATGACGATGACGGTGCCCATCTATAAAAAATTAAGATATTCTTCCGTAGTATATTATACGTGTGTGTGTTTTAGCTACCTATAAAAACGGTTAGTTTTGCTGGTGCTGCTGTCGTGTCGTAACGTAAAAGTGTAGACATTGCAACAAAAATACTACATAAAAATGTTACACACACGTACTCACAGCAGTTTAGTCTGTTGTTAGCTGTGGTGGTGCATAAAGACAAAAAAGGCCGTTGTATTTGTATTGCAATAATGTAATCGTAATCCTTCTCGCTTTTCTTCTTGTTCGTCTCTTTTATTTCCACGAACGCAATCTAAAAATCTGCTATTTACCCACTGCTATATAATGCTTTATTATTCTGTGTACCTGTGTGAAATATATATTATGGAATATGGATGAAGGTTTTTTCTACACACAGGTTAACCTGATGTAAATAACAGACTTCATAAACAGAGAATGCAACCAGCAAAAATTCCCGATGGTATTATTGTTGCGTATGTAATATTTAGTACGTGTGTACGCTGTTGTAATGCTCAAAATGTATGTTGTTCATGTTGTTGTAGAGGGAATAATAAATGTGTATGATATATTTGTAACGTCCTTTTTTAGGCAAATTTAACATACACATCAGCATGAGCGAAAATAACATACATGCATGCATGTTTGATAATGGTTTTTAACGCTGCTCGCGTTCTACTGTTATTGATATCCTCCTCGACTCCTCACCCATTCACATCGTCGTCACATGCACATCTCCACACACACACAGAGAGAGAGAGTGACTGACTCACCTCACCAAAAGTGCCAGGCAGAAGGGGCACCAAGAGAAAACCAATTTGGCAGAATCAGTATTATTGTAACCGTGTATAGAGCTTCATTTTTGCAACTTATTTTGCTATAGTTTTAAGAGAACAAAGACCTAAATGAGAAGGGTTGCTTAGAGAGCTGTTTTGTTGGAATGAATGGCATGCATGGTGTGGAATGAAATAAAAGAAAAAAAACCTTGTGTGCAAATAATGCAAGAAACCAAATTGACTATCCCAGTTGTAGCATTGGTTTTTCTGAAACGGCTTCAGAAGAGGAGATGGGAGAAGTATAAAAGTGGCAGGAAAATATAAAACGAGTATACATACGATGAAATTTTTATGATTTTAATGTGCATTATTCATACTTGATCATTATCACCGTTGTTTCTTTTTAGGTTTATAGTTTTCTTAGCGAAAATAAAAAGCACCAAATTCAGAACAACAAAATTTCCAGCTTAGCTTAAATAAATGCAAAAACGATTATGAATGCACCAATGGTCAGAAATAGATGGTAGAATTATTGATTGTAACAGATTTTTGACAAGTGTTGTCATTGTCTTCTGATGAACTTTATATGGTAGAGGTTCAGTCGAGGGTGTTAAACAAGTAAGAAGTAAGTGACACCCTCGCACAGCGAATGTAAAGTGGAAAGACAGACAAACAAGCGTTTGAGCAGAATGTGGTACCATCTCGTTGTTTACAGCATTATACTATACATTCTGGTAGTTTACCGAGTACACAGTTTTATCGGTTTAGCCACTCTCTATCCCTACGGTGTGCTGGTTCATTGTATACTGGCAGGCCATATCGTCATTGTCCCTCAACCTCCTCCTAATCCACCAAGAGTTGCAGTACGCTTGCCGTAACTTTGCGACTTGCCATTGCTTTGCGTTGATATTGCTGCTGGTCCATCGTGTCGTGTTCATGTCTCTCACTCTAAGTAAGTAAATTGTAACGTGAATGTGTGTGCTCTCTTCGAACTTGTGTTCTGATGACGACGATGGTGAGTGAGCACATTACATATTAATGCGCCAAACCTAGCAATATAAAACTCTTTCAAGTAGCCTTACTAAATGTAGACAACAATACTCACTATTTGCTTTTCAATATGTGTATTTGTAATGTGTGCGCTTTTGTAAATGTAGTTACTAGAAGACTAGAGACTTATTTTCCGTAAAAAAATAACTTTTTTGTTCCTATTCTTTTCTAACCATTCTCATATGTATTGTATTTTGTATTAAAAATTTCAGCATAGTTATTCTACACAACAACGAATAAGTAAAAACATCATCATCATCACTACATTGTCTACAATCCTAGTTCGTCAGCAGAGGGACTCTGATTCACGTTATTAGAACAACTGCTGCGGCTCTACTCTCAACACAAACAGTCATCTACAAACTTTAATATTGCTAGGTAATATATCTAATAGATTAGGTGGTAGCAGTAAGCCAGTCAGTCACTCAATTCTAAAAGAGTCCACTTCAACTATCATTCAGCAACAGCAGCAGAGTAAAAAAAAAACTACTAAAACTGCTATTCACTCACTACATCCGTCCATCATCCTCATTCATCCTAGTCTTGTTCATCATCATCATCAACATAATCAGCAGTACGGGGAGATTCATCAGAGAAATAGAAGAAACAGAGAAGCAACACCAAGGAAGAAAAAAAATAACAAAACAGCAGCACAGGCCTTTTCTGTTTTTTTTTAGTCCGTCAGAGAGTTCTCCTCATCTTCACAATAAAAAACAAAACTGAGCAACGAGACGGAGACGAATAAGAAGACGAACAAGAAATATCGCATAAATAATAAGAGAATATCATTATTAAAAAGTATTATATATGCGGTTGTTATAGTTTGTGGACGGCGACGAATAGCACAGCTAAAGCAGGAGAACTCAATACCGAATACCACTCTTGGGCAGAATATACCGAACACCTAAAGAGTGAGAGAGAGATGTATGTATATATTTTATATATGTGGTCAGATTGATAAGCCTCGTAGTAATAATACTAATCATAATAATTGTATACTGCTAATAGTAAAGGTAATAATAATCATCGTCATATATACGACGATACGTAACGTACGAACGGATCGTATAACATATGTAGTTTTTATGCTTGTTTTTTACATGTACTCCTCTATCCTCTCTCAATCAGCTCAGCAGCAGGATTAAAGGAGAGAGACGAAGAACAAATATTATTATATATTACGGTGACTGCTGACTTTAATACGGCTATAGTTGACTATTTAACTGGTGTAAGAACTCTGTGACGACAACGGCGACCAAGACGAAGATCAGCAATAATCAAAAAGATAGTAATTACAATTATTATTGTTGTGTTAAATCTGTGCAGAGTGAAGTGTGTGCAGTGTGCAGTAGTAGACGAAAAAATTGCGTACAAAAACTCAGTTAATCTCATTTAATTCTAATCGAAGTCCAAGACTTGCCAGTTTATATTGTGTTATATATAATCATCAGTAATTTATTCCCTGTGTTTAATTTTTAACACTATTGACGCCTGGGCTGTGACTGCCTTAAAGATTGGATCAGTAATATTGATAGTTTCATTTTGACGTTGTACAATAAATTGGTGGTGGTGTTGTTGTTGTTGTTGGTTTCAACTTTAAATTGGAGGGAAGTACAATCATGTGTATAATTGTTAATAGTACAGTTAGTGATTGTTTTGTTGCTCTTGTTGGTGGTAGTGATAAACACTGAAGAAATAGGAGTGGAGTACGAGGTACGTGGTTAAAACGAATAAGAAGAAAAGAGGACGAAGTGGGAGAGCAGTGAGGAGCAAATCAACCGTACATTATTACTTGTAGGAGTAATTAGTTATTTGCTAGTAGAGGTGGTGGTTCCTGTTGGCAACTGAGGAAGTTTTACTGGAACGTTAAACGCATCGTCGTAATCAATATACATCGGAATTTAAGACAAACCAGTCTTAGTTTTAAAATGGTACTTTCACAGAAGCAACGGGAGGAGCTGTAAGTCTATACATACTTTTTAAATTAATTATTGTAATTGATTTGATACTACTGTAGTAAATAACGGCGGAGAGTGTATTTTTTAAATTTTAAATCATAAGAATTTTTGGCAACCTTTCAGTTTTTGACTTGTTTTGTATGATTTTACAAGTACATACTCATTAATTATCTGCTTGATTACTTTACGATTCGTAGGGCAGTTATGTTTTTATTTATTATTTGGAGTTCCTATGTTCATAGGTATTTAATATATTTATGTTTTATATATTTCAGCAATCGGGCTATTGCAGATTACATGAACAGTTATGGATATCATGAATCATTAGAGATATTTTTGAAAGAGTCAGATCTTCCGTGCGATGTTGGAGATAAAAAGTACGTCGGACTTTTGGAAAAGAAATGGACATCAGTCATCAGACTTCAGAAAAAGGTGAAAACTTTTATTATCTTCCATACAGATATCGATTCAGATTATAATACAAAATATCAAAAGGTAGTGAGGCGGTCGTTTAGTTACATTGTAAAGGTACTTCCTTACAAAAGATGGCTGTGAAAATATATGATGAAAGTACTCCCTGAATGCGAGTATTGACTGAATTAAGTTAATTAAGTATTTGTGACTGAATGTTTTTTTGCTGTTTCATCGCACAGGTGATGGAGCTGGAGGGTAAGCTAGAGCAAGCAGAAAAGGAATATCTAGCCGGTGCTCCAAGCAGAGAAAAACGATCACCGTCTGAATGGATTCCAAGACCACCTGAAAAATTCACACTGCGGGGTCACAGAGCACCTATAAATCGAGTCGCATTTCACCCAGTGTATTCATTAGTAGCTAGTGCCTCTGAAGACGCTACTATTCGAATTTGGGACTTTGATACTGGTGATCACGAAAAGACTTTGAAAGGGCACACAGACTCAGTTCAAGATGTGGCGTTTGATAATACTGGAAAGTGGCTAGGTACAATAATTTAAAAATATCTCGAGGAGAATCGATCCTTGGTGTTGTGTTGGAATCATTATTAGTGTCAAATAGTTTGTGTTTAGATTTAGCGCGATACGTTGAACAGTTTTATCACTTTTTATTTTGAAATAAATTTTGAACGCATTTTCAACTTTTACATGAGATACCTACTGCTCAATAAAAATCAATAACTTCAGCATGCACTTTGTCTATTGATTATTTTGTGATGAATCACTTTCGTTCTTATGAAATGCAAATTTACTCGCTTCTTAACAGACTATCAGGATTTTCGATATTGGATCGCAAAGCTGTGTGATGGTTCTTGTTGGCCATGATAACTGGGTTCGAGGTCTGACTTTCCACCCAAGTGGTAAATTTTTGTTATCAGTAAGTGATGATAAAACGCTTCGAGTATGGGACTTGCCCAACAAACGGTGTCTGAAGGTTTTAGAGGCTCATTCACACTTTTGTACTTCCTTAGGTAAGTTGATTGTAGCACATGTACAATTAATAATTACTAACCCCCAATCCGCCCTGTAGTTGTAAAATGGAACCGTATTTATACCACTTATTAAATGTATTTTATTACTTTTTATCATTTTAGATTTTCATCGATCCTACCCCTATGTAGTCACCAGCAGCGTAGATCAGAGTGTCAAAGTGTGGGAATGTCGTTAGCGTAGGCCTCTAGAAATATTATTATTATTATATTATTCTATTCTAAAACTAACTTTATGTATGAATGCCTTTCTGCTGAACTGTTAATTAATGTTACTGTGTACTGTAATGATGTATTGTATTTGAATGTGCAAAGAAAAAACCAAGCTGAATTGTGTATATGTCCCAATCCCCCAATGCGCGCGAAGTTAAGAATATATATAAAAATTGTAATTGTAACTATTTGCACCGGCATTTACCGCATCAGCATTAAAAAAACAGGGACAAAAAACCAACCAGCAAAGAGTAACTAAAGGTGAAAATTTCTTTGTTTGTTTTTTGTTTTTGTTTTTGTTACTCTTGCTGTTTACTCTAGCCGAAGAAATAGTCTAGCAGAAAAAAAATTTAAACATTGAAACGACGATGATAAGAAGAAAAAGTATGCCACTTCATACTTTTTACTACTTGTGTAAGACGACCACGACGACGGAAGAGTACCTTATATTATGAATGTTCATACTTATATTACGTATTTAAAAATATAAGTTTCTTGTCCTACACCACCATGATGATGATTGATTAAGAATGAATCATGATCATGAATGCTGCTGCTACTACTGCTGCTGCTGTATGTAATAATAAAAAAATGAAGACCTTCTAATAAACTCTTTTTAAGAACTGAAAAGAATAAACTTGTATATTTAACATGTACGTACGAACTACAGGTCGTACGTAAATTATTCAACATATTATTGTGATTATTTTTATATACTGTACTTTGTAAAATCAGTATCCATGTTTTGGGGTTGGTGACTGGTAATGACGACGATGATATTTGGTGGGAGTGAATGAATCCATGGAATAATGGAATATGATAATCATCCTATATACATTCATTATATTATTATTATTATTATTAATTTTATAAATGACTAAATTTCTTATTTTCTTGATTTCTTGTGTCTATCTTTTTGCTCGCTTGCGTTGGCTGTTTCGGCTGTCTGCACTTGTAGTTAGCACATCCACGACATGTTCTCCTCTTTTCTGCCTCTCTCTTCCTAGTATAATCTTTCCCGCATACCTAATACACTTCAACTCATAACGTATCGTGTCGTATTTAATGACGATATCGCGCCGTCCTGTCCAACAAGAGAAGAAGAGTTAAAGGGTTTGTCATGGATTTTTTGGCACATGGTTTTATCCAATTCAAGTTTTTAATAAGAGTCTCTTATTTCCCTCTGCACCGAGCAAATTTGCTGTAAGCAGTCATATCATCAACCGCCAGCAGCACAGGAGGGTGATGACGATGATGCAAGAGAATTTATAGGTGTGTAACACTTTTATTTTTACTTGTGCGTAATGCACCAAAATCTAAAATGTGAATTTAGGAGAGAGAGGGAGATGCTCCCTGTCTATGTGTAGTCTATCCATCCCTGATACAAGTTTAACCACATTATATACGTTTTCGTATATTGTTTTTGTTGATGTTGTTTTTTTGGGGGGATGGATGGATCACACGAGGAATTGCTGCATTACTGGCAAGTAAAGTAAAACGGTATGAATTTGATAATCATACATAACTATCTTCTTGTTCTTGGGCTTTGACTTGAGCGGAGCATTCTGCGACTTGATTATCCTCATCACGGTGCTATTATTACTGATGGATAATATAACTTGGCATATTACTGCTGTAGCAGGAGCAACAGCAGCATCATCGTCAACAACAACATCCTCTTCTTCTGATCGTCGTCTTCAGTGCGCCGCCAATGCAATGTCACTACAGTTTTTTTTACCATGTAACACCAACAGACAGACAAGACAACACACACAGAGGAGAGTGGATAAGAAATCCATGTCGTGCATGTGGATTTTTGCTCATGCTTATGCTTGGGCAATCCCCCTTACCAATTTTTATGTTTTTTTAAAATGAACTTGCCATTTTGCCATCCCAGTCAAGGCAACATCTCAAATCTCTCAGCAGCAGCACTTAAAACGACATACATATTATTGCAAAAAATAAAAGTATCCGTAGTAGCAAGACTTTACTTGCTATTACCTCCTCATGAAGCACCAGCCGCTCACATCATCAGCAGCATTCAAACAGTCACTACTAAACAACTCACATTACCATCATTATTGTTGCACTCACACAAGTGCACATATACACTTGACTTTTTCGTGGAAATAAAAGAAAAAAATCTATTCGTTCTATTTTGTTACTCCTTTTAATCGACTTTTTTTTATACATATATGTATCTGTTTGCCCTCTATCTTTACTTTACCCATTCTCCTCCTCCTGCTGCTGGGCGAATAAAATAAAGAGATTACCAATTTTTCATACATCATCATCAAAGAGCCACCTTTCTGGATCATATTACCCGTTTGTTTCATTTTCATGATCAACGTGATCAAATTTGGCCACAACTTTCCTCCTATATAATCTTGCTCGCGATCGTGCACACGGCTCGCATTTCTCTGCAGAGCGGATAGGTTACCATTTTGATACAGTTTTCAGCTGGAGTTCCCTTGATTCAGAGTGCCAGCATCACGTATCTCCACACTTCACACATTCATTCATTCATAAGACGACTATACCATCAACGACGCCGTCAGCAACATTTAATATTAATATATCCCCCACAACAACAGCTTTATTAGCATGAAAATCATCTAGTGAGGAGACAAAGAGAAGTGAGAGCTCAGCAGAGTGTCAGAGACAAAGAGGCGTGAGGGACAGCCGCATCATCGGCAAAAATCAGAGTGGAATATCGTTCAACATCGAAAGGAAACAAATTGTATTCCCAGGCATACATCTGTTTACCAAAAAAAGATATTTCTACCATTTTTGCAAGTATAACTGTGAAGTTGAATAAATAAATGGGTAGGAGAAAAGCCGAATTTATAACGTTTTTCCTTCAGCATTGCAATTTCTGACAGAAAGTTTGTTGAGTTCCAGTAAAATCCAGAAAAATTGATAAGATTTTGTGGCTGTGAAAAAGTGCCTTGGAAAAAGAAGCAAAAGTGTGATCTCAAGAAAGCATTCACGTGCAACTCATACAAAATTTAAGTAGTGAAAGTTGACGTGTATATTATGCAATAAGTGACAACGAGAGAACGAACTTTGAACGCGCGTGTGTATGAAAAGCTGCGTGGTAGCTGGTAAAGCCGGGCGGTGCGACGTAGTTGGCGCGAGCTGTTAAATTTACTTGTTACGAGTTCCGACAAACGAGAACGAAAGCAGTTTATTATATATGGCATTTTGCATATCTTTGGAGGTGCTAACTACACGACAGTGTTACATATCTTACTAAACAGAGGTACTATGCTAGTACAAATTAAATAACCACATCCGAAGTCCTTTTTCGCACATCTTAATATTAAACATAAAAGTAAAAATTGTAACAATACAGAGTCAAGATATATTACAATTTACAATTAGAAACCCATTTATGACTATAATGACAAATAGTGCAAACATGCCGACTGCAAGTTATTGAGTTAAAACGTGCCTGAGTATTAAACACAAAAAAAATTGGAGTAGCAGGTGTGCCAACTTACTTTTTATTGGGGAACAGGATCTTTCGGTTGTTTCAGATGCCATTATTAGTGGGGAATAACAAAGGACAATTTAAAAAACTGTGTATAGTATTTTATGTCTACCTTCAGTAAAATTGAAAGAAACAGGACATGACATAATGTAGTTTAAACGCTGTTACCATCGCATCTGCACTATTTGTTGGCACGAAGTACGACACGGTGGAAAATGTTCAACCAATTCCGAGAAAAGGTAGTTACAAAACAATAAAGATTTTTTTTTTCGACAACGACGCCACACTTTTGGCTTTGTTTTTTAACTCAGCATTTTCTTTGTTCCTGGTTGTTGCTGTTGTACTTTAGTAAACCCAGCTAGCTGGATTGGATTCATTTGACGCATAATACTCATATAAAGTACTACTTGAACTACTTGAACTATAACAAGTAAATACAAGCAGCATACATGTCTGTTATGAAAAAAAAATCTAGTGACTAGTGAAGAAAAGGAGGCTTTTGTTTGACAAGACACAAGAGAGAGGATTTGAGCCTCTTTAAAAATTCTTGTTCTAGTAGTAATCCTGGCAGTAAATACGTGAGTTAGTAAGTATTTACTTAACACTTTTCTTTAATAATTCATGAATGTCAATAAATGTAAGCACTGAGTACCACAACAGAACATCGTCTTCATCATCACCCAAGCAACAAGCAACCAGCCTATTTATAATTATCATTAACGTCAATTCCGTCACTACCATAATCATCATCATCATCAGCACCAGCACTTCTTCATTTTATTTACGGCTGTGATTGTGGAGCATGAACTACAGCTTGGGAAACAACGTTGCTGCTATTGCTCTCTTCTCAACCCCTCCTGCTGCTCTTCCAACAACAACGACCAAGGTCAAGAAGTGTAAAAGTGCTAAAAAATAAGCGTTTTCAACAGCAGACCTCTGTTATTATTCAATAATATAGCGCTGCGCTATTTAGAAAAGTAAACGTAAACGGCTACCAGTACCAGAAACACTGGGTGCAGAAGAGACGAACGACGAGCAGTTGTAGAAGGAGTTAGTAGTAGCGGTTATAGAAGACGCAGAGTGTTGGGGTTTTTTGTGTTACTTATAAATGGTTCCTCCAATTTTGGTGTCAATCTTTTCACAGCGTTGCTTGTGCGCATGCATAAGCAAGTAGTAACACCGTTTCAGTACATTTGCACAGAAGAAAAGGAAGTCAGTGAAAAACAAATAATAATTTGCACACGCGTTTCGCGTTGTTATAGATGAATAGATCGTATGACAGTCCCTACATATAGCTGATTACTAATAACCGTGACCTAATATTGGTTGTTGGGGTGTATTACTATTATTGTTGTTGTTTTGAAGTAATAATAGCGCTGTGCGAAGTGTGAAGTAGTTTTTAGACATTTAAAGTGATCAAATGCAACAAGCGCGGTCCGTTAAGGAGCTTCAACAACGCGCTTCTCCTACTACATCTCGTATTGCTATTGTAGATCGACGTATAATAAGCGGTGGTGGTGAGATGCCGACATCAGGAGGAGGCGGAGGGGAGTCGACCAACAGCAGTAGTAATTCTTCTGGCAGTAAATCTAGTGGTGGCGGTGGTGGTGGTGGCGTTAAAAGGTTTTTGAATCGTGCCTTTGGTAGTAACTACTCAAAGAAGTTTCTTAATAATTCGGATAAAGGTGGGAGTGGTGGCACTCATGCGGGATCACGCTCGCGATCAGAAGAAGACATTAAGTCCACAGGTCGTTTGATAGGAAAAGGAAACAGTCCTCAACAGAAACCTCATAACACATTTGGTTTTACCAGAAGAACGGACAAAAACTCTGCTGCAAAGCCACCTATCGTTCCTCCCAGTAATATTAGTAACGGGGGAGGATCCCTTAAACTAGATGAAAAGGACGAGGAGAAGATTGATGACAATCCGGATAACGTCAGCGAATCAGAAACCCAGGTATCTGTAGCAGCTTTGGTGGCAGCGCTCGAGTCTTACCCAAAGTCTCCTTCGCAGTCACCAGATATCGAAAGCGTGCCATTGTCAGCACCATCCTCACCAGTAAAAGGGGCCTATCATTCAATATCAACATCACCGTTGCCAACGGCAAACTCTAAAGCAGCCACAATGGGAAACTCTTGTTCGTACAACGTTAAACAAATCCCGCACCATCAGAACCACCATCATCATGCACATCAAACCCCGCATCACATCAGACAACAAGCGGCTACACTTCCGGATCTACGTGTTTTGCAGGTAAGTCTCAATATAATAACTTTTTACTCGTATCTCGACAAATCTTGCTATTTATATTATCCTTGATATATTAATGATAAAATATTAAAGCTGCTTTTTAATATAAATGACTTGTCTCTCAAATCTGAATTTACATTAAATGCCGGTGGCCTGATTTCCCAAGGCTGGCCTGTCTTGTCAAACAGAAGTAAGTTTTGTTTAAAAACATAAAATAGGCAAGGTTTTAAAAAATATCAAGTGTGTGCCCAAGGCTGAATTTTACTGAATAATCTAAGGATACCTATTTCCCTGAGGCTTGTTTATTATAAACTGGCTAGTTTACCAACTAATGCCAAAATGTTGACGTTGGTGTAAGTAAAGTGTCTATCTTTCTGAAAGACATTGACTTTACAGCTCTAAACAGCCACCAAATATAACCGTTACATTTTAATATTGCAGTTTCGACTTGCCTACTTTGTGATTAGGTATACATACACGACTGACTACGTAAATGCAGTTACCTAAAAAAAACTCTCTACCTGTTCGAACACGTTTTGTTAGGAAAATACCTAGATTAAAAAAATAATTAGCATCCAGCAAGCAAGGGCAAAACATCATTATCACATCACCAATTAATGAATCAGTAAGCATACCGTCGTCGGCATATGGTTAGCATTTAGCATAGCAAACAGCAAAACTATACCACGTGAGGAGATTCTTCTCCCATAACAACAGACCTTCTGCCAAAGACAAGTATTTAACATTAAAAGTTTACTAACTACCAGACTACCAGTGTGTCTGCCAGCAGGGGTATACAACGGAGAGGATGAGTAACCAAGTACAAACTCATGCTTCATGTATAGGCACGTAGTCTCCCTACCTATACATTCATTGTAATAATATTATCATTCTCATCATTTAATGTTACTACAAATTTTGATGTTAATAATCTTTCTCTTTCCTAGAGGCACGTTTTAATTAAATCGGCAGCCAACTATCATCTACTGTTTATTTTAATAGTTTGCAGATAATATCACGTTGTTGATTAAGCTTTACTTCACACTGGGCACGCATATGTGTGCACTTGTGTAAACGTAAGTTAAGCATTCCTGCTGTCGTTTCGTGCACCGGCCGATCATCGGTCCGACATTGTAACTTATTTTTCCAACAATGAAATAAACAACAAAACGTAATCAATAGGTGATTTTATCCCTACCGATGTGCTTGATGTTCACAAATTGGCATTTACTAATTTAAAACAGGTAGATTCAGTTTTGTTGTTTATATTGGAAAGTGAGATCAGCTTTAATAAATTCGTTAGCTAGATTAGGCTAGGGCAATTAAATTTAAACAACACTGTGAAAATTTAAACACAACCCTGTCGTAAATACCTATTTTCAGTGTTTTTTGTAGGTATTTGATATGCAACTTTTTTATTTATACAAAAATCAATCGTTTGCTATTAAAATGGTTCATATTAATAACAATCGGCTTTATTACAGACAGTTACAATTAGATTAAATGTGTATTACGTAATTAAATGCTAACCCATAAACGACTAAATGCACTTTACTGATTATTGCAAATCCTGTTATCGATCATCACTCCACTCATCACAAACCAAACACCACTTCTAACAAGTATGCTGGATGTAAAAGGAAATACAATCAAGCACCCCAAGAGCACCTTGTTTGAAAC
>JAHZNB010007306.1:0-10750 GCA_027744295.1 Callyntrura guangdongensis | reverse complement strand
GATAGCTCGCCTCTCACAAATTCCAACATCATCTGTTTTGAATTCTACGCACTATCATAAACTACACAACCCTTTAGTTAGTAAACTCCAGCAACGTCTGCACCGAGCTGCAACAGTTTCGATGTGGTTCCTTTTCTATATTACGGTTGTTTAAATAAGTTTATTTAACATTTTAATATTACCCTTAACATTCTGTTTATATATTATAAATCTCCCTTAAGGAATTCCTTTTTTCCACAACGGTTTCCCTCCTGCTTCTAACAGAGTCCCTCCAGCACCTTCTTGGCAGGTTGAATTTTGCAATATGTACACTGGTGGTGAGGGACCACCCCGTCCACCACTTCTGTTTTGACATCCGAAATAAATGCCACAAGAGGTTACTATCAACGAATTTTTTACCAAAACCGCTACCAAAACAGAAATCCAGGGACTTTTCCACAAACTGGAGGAACCTTCACTGTTCCGACTAGGACTGCCAGGTGTAGTGTCATTTTTGAGATCGTTACTTCCATCAGGAATAGCCTTAGATGACAATACAAATAATTGGAGTATATACTTCAACTTGCTAAACCAAATTGCTAAAATGAAGACACAAGGTATAGTCACGAATTCTTTCCTAAAATTATATCTTTAACATTACATGATAAACAATAGAATACATTACGAATGTAGATATTCCTTCAGTTCTAGTGTATGAACCAAACCGTCATGCTTAGTAATATTTCAAGCCAAGTCAAGCCACCGGCTTGACTTGGCGAAAACCCGTTTTGACTAGGGTTCTGCCAGCTGCACTTAATCTCGGCTTGCAACATTACTTGCCCAATGCAGGCCAAGCTGAAAGTTTTTTGAATCTAAGTACCGATAGCATCATGCACGAATTTTATATGAATGTATGTAAATTTACGAGATCAACCACCCTTGTTTGGGTTTGGCTTGACATAACTTACAATTAGTTTTAAAAAATCGGCAAGGCTTGACTCGACCGGTACACTACCTAGTTGCATAGTCACTGAACCCGATTCTTTCTTCATTCTAATTACCGTTGCCTTCGTAAAAAGAAGCGTGCACTACATCCTCAGAGCCCTACTCTTGGGTACATTGGCGAAAGGACCGAACTACCTTTCCGAAATGCTGATTAAAAGCGTGTGAGACCTTGGAGAGATGAGGATAATTTCCGCGTAATACTTTGATACTAGTTCCAGCACAATTTTCTCCGATATAAAGGATGATACAGGATTTGGTTGTTAGAGAGCTTGACTTGTCGTAAGCTCTAATAGCGAGATTGACACAAGTATCATTTCTCGGTGTTAACTCCGTAAGGAGACCTTCAAAATATGAAAGTGGAAAAGTTAAGGTAATTATTGTATGTAAAAACAGTGACTGTGGAACAGGTAAAGAATGGGAATTATATTCGTTGAAATGAATTAGGTTGTCTATCATGTGATGCGATATTGAAGGTAAAAATACAAGAAAAGGATTTGCCCCTCATCCACTGTTCCGAAGTCTATATGTAGTAATGAAAATATGTAAAGAAATTAAATTCAAATTACCGACAAAGTTACTGGACTCGTAAAATGTCACAGTTGAACAGTTTATAGGAGAGAATCCTGTGAAACACGTGAGAGCCCATACAGTGTAAATATGTGGAGGCGAGAAAACATTTTTTTAAATAATTCGTTGAAGATTAGAAATGGCTAAGAAGAATAAGTAAATTATTAATAGAACAAGTCGTGCAACAAGAGAATTCCATATCTAATACAGTCGCACACTCAACTTGCAAATGCTTGCCATGCTTTATATACTCTGTTAAATCAATTTAAATGTATACAAATTGTTGTTTTCCGCATTCCAGATGGCTATTTCCCTGTTGCTGATTCAAAGCCAACCAAATGCATAATATGCACTGATTTGCATAATGCCGGGTAAACCCTTGAATGGCCAGGTAAAATAAAACTAGACCAAATGACGAGTTCAGTAATGTTTTTTTCTCAAAATAAATTCGCAAAATTTGCATTAATTTGCATAATTTGGAAAAAACTGCATTAAATCGCATAATTTTCATATTTCGGTATTTTTGCTTCGAAAACAAGAAAAACTAACTGAAAAAAATTTATTAACGCGTCAACACTTGGTTTTTTATTTGCATCACCACTACGTCACAAAATCTTTACGTCTAGCCAAAATGACACTGTGCTTATGTAATAAACAAAGTGATGCCCTGTTCTCTCAATCAAAGTTCTGTAAATTGATGAGCAGTTGGAGGTGGTTTATTATTTCCGTGTGTTTACTAAAACTTACCTAATTGACCCAATTACTAACTACATAAAAATACAACAATGCCTACGTACGCAAAGCACAGTGGCGGTAGAACAAAAGGTTCTAAAACATTAACAAAGTTTCCCCAAAACAACGTCTCCAGCAATTTTCTCATTTCGTCGGAAATGGGTTAATTATTCAAACTGGCAAGCTCTACTGTGTTCCGTGTGGACAAACGATAAATCAAGAAAGGAAATCTGTCATTCAAAACCACTTAACATCAAGCGGACATATTTTAAAAACCTGTAAGTTAAAATTATTTGCAAAATTTTGGCTTGTTGCCAAAAAACTGATTTTATGCATCGTAACTTTGAAATTACAGGCGATATCAAATCAACTCCTCCCATTAATGAAGCTTTTTTCCGCTGCTGAAACCAAGAACCTAGTTTGGGATGAAATGTCTAAATGTTTCCTAGCTGCCGGTGTTCCACTGAATGTTTTTGGGAACGAATCAATTAGAGAATGGATACAACGGTATGTAAAAAAATGCGGAATCTTTACCTAGCGTCAGCTCATTAAGAAGATGCCTGTCTAAACTTGGGATGAAGATATCGCTCAAACGATTCAACTTTGTAAAGAGAAGGATGTCGCTATTATTGCAGACATGACCACCGATATTAAAAACCGTAAAGTAGTTAATGTACTTATATCGCCATTGGAAACTTATGTCACCTATCGGCTGGTTTTAACAAAGTTTGTCGAAAAGTGTGATGGTACTACAATTGCGAATTCTGTGTTAGAAGCATTAGCAATAGTAAAAGTACAAACAACTCAGGTAATTTGTTTTAAAACCGACAATGCTAACTACATGAGCACTGGTGCTCAAACTTTAAAAGGTCTTTACCCAAGATTGGTGCATTCTACATGCTGGAGTCACGTCTAACATCTTGTCGCAGAACAAGTTCGGACCAAACTTGGAACTGCTGGTTTGTTTATTGCAAGTATGAAAGCGAGTTTTGTAAAATGTTCCACCAGACGGAATGAACTGTTAGACGTTATGGACAGCGCCGCAGCGTTAGTTTGTCCGGCCTGGTGAAAGACATTGGTCCGGCCTTTTTTAAAATATATTAAGTTAATTTCTACATACCGCATACCACGTTTTTGTTACTAACAGTGTTTGTTATCTGTGACGAATTCAAAAAAGTTTGAGTAAATGATGTAGGTGGATGTCCTCTTTATAAGGTTACAATACACTCAATGTATGCTTACGCTTAAAAAGAAGCTTTATTAATTTTAGAACAAAACCATAGTTAAAATTTCAAACAGACAAAACCGAACAAAAATTACTTTAATTGCTTTAATGCAGACAGACCCACACATTATCTGCATCAAAAATTCCTGTTTTCTTTAAAGGCATAAGGAATCAGAACGACTCATTTTGCTTAGTGGTATGCGCGAACTGTCTTTAAGTCTTGAACTTTAAGTCCACTGAGAAATAGCTTAACTGAAGAGAATTTAGGGATTCATATGCGCCTGGGTTTCAACAAAGTCAATATTGACTCGACAGCGGATCATGAATTCGCTTTTTCTTGGGACGATGATTCTTAGGTTTTTAAACTTAATAGTTTTGCTAATTTTGCATTTTAGTATATGGTTATATGTTATTGCTACTGTTTTTTACATTGAATAAATTTGCATTAATTTCATATGAGTTTATTGCATAATTTCAATGAATATATTTGCATTTGGTGAACGGCCCTGCATAATAAACCTTGACAGTAATTATTTTTGGGTACATGAGTTAAAATGGTAATACCTCTGCTTTGGAAAATGCTTGTTGTTGTAGATGGGCAAGTAATTTTCAGTTATGGAGTGATAAAATTGGGTGATTTGATAAGCAAAAAGAAATTTCGGAGAATTGCAGGGCTTCCGTATTACGAATCGTGTGATAATGAGAAACGATGGTTCAACATACAAGGGGAAATAGGGAGTTGTCCGATCGATAAGGGGTTATCATAATCGCCGTCTTATAGAGCTTTTTAAGCTCTACAATTACCCTATGAGCTAGTTTCTGAATGGGCACATGTACTAGAGGTACAATGGTTAACGTGTCTTAAGGGTTGTCGTACAAGGATAGGTAAATGTGTAATATACTTGAATACCATTGCAAAGCAGTCAGTTTTGTATTGCACTGGCTACATACTTACGCAAAGAGTAGTTAAATTAAAAACTACTGTCAAGTTTGACAACGGAAAATGGCAAGTCTTAATCTAACGCAAATAACTTAAATGGGCCACTTAATTTACGGTAACACAGCCGCATACTGCAAAATGTCACAACTAGATTAAAAGCAGTAATACCAGCTAAAGTTTATTATTTACGCTTTAATTTTAATTTAATTTCTCTGTGCATATTATTGACTGTGTGCAATATCGAAAGTGCTAATTTGTATTGGCGTTTAAGAATAATGCAAATTTACCTACCCTGTAACCACATCCCATGT
Organism: Callyntrura guangdongensis; assembly: GCA_027744295.1. Classification (NCBI taxonomy): domain Eukaryota; kingdom Metazoa; phylum Arthropoda; class Collembola; order Entomobryomorpha; family Paronellidae; genus Callyntrura; species Callyntrura guangdongensis. The sequence continues at coordinate 5,991 of JAHZNB010007306.1, read as the reverse complement.
GATATGTTTACGCCTGTATCTCTGGTACGAGTGCCCATTCGGGAACTGGCCCAACGGGAACTTGCAGAGCTTGAAAAGATGTGTCAGCCTAAACTTATGATAGCCTCTTATCGATCAGACAACTTCCTACCTTCCCTTGTTAGCACGAGGCTTATAGAAATCATATAAAGGCGCGACCAAATAATGCGGAAATATTTCCCGTTATTTACATATTAAAATGAAGCGATAAAAATTCCGTTCCGACAAATTAGGTCCCACAACGCCAATGTTTGTGCATGTTATCTGTAATATTCAAGTGTCGTAAACCTTTGTATCAAATGATATTTAAACATACTATTTTAAATATTAGTTATGTTGATAGGGGAAATATTAATAAAGTAGTTTCAACGAACTTCCATTAGCAAGTATTAAAACAAAACGATCTAATGAGATAAGAACACCAAGTTCAGATTGGAGAATTACATACAGAAAACTGGACAGCATGATGTTATTTCATTCCAACACATTATTTCAATACTAGCCGATACAGTTTATGCAAAAATATTTTTACTATTTACAAATTCAGTTCATAGTGACAGCAACCACTCAAGTGTTTTTGATACCTGACATTTTGCCCTGGAGAAGAGTATAGTTTTTATTCAAAATCATGGTTTTAAAATAAAAGGTAATATTCCATGAAACAATCCCGTTTACCCGTTTAATTATTATTTTAAATATATTCAAAAATTGTAACTTAAATACTAATGATTACAATTTAAATACTAATGACATTTGAAAATTAAAATGTACATGGGAGAGCGTTGTTGTTCCTAAAATATTTTAACACACCTTATTTATTAAGTAGATTGATCGGACCATCAGACTTTTGAAATTCCCGTGCATCGAAAGCACATTAATATGACAATTTGACCTATTTATATGTGGACGTGGACGATTATCAGATTTAATGGAGTGCCCTAGGTACAGAAACAATTATAATCAACATTATGACTTCGTGCTGCATGTGTGTTATAAATATACGCACATTCCCGTGCTATATAGAATAGGTATTGGCAATCCGTCCGGCTGCAAAACCAACCTAAGGGGCTAAGGGCTCCCGTTCTTGCATTGATGCAATTTTAACCGACTAAATAAAATAACTAGATATTTAGACTTGTCTTGAAATTTAGTACCTAAAATAGTATATTTGAGCTGATTTTATTATGATTAATTTTTATATTCGTCTACACCAAATAACTACTTTGGGATGGACAAAGCTTGTCAAAAATATGTCCAAGATGCCAGTATAATGTTAATGTGTGCCAAATTTGAGTTTATTGGGCTTAAGCGCATGGACAAAAAATGTAAACATTTGCATACATAATTACAGCTGAAAACGATTTCATAAAAATTTGTTTTATTACCCCACGAACTGTATAGCTTAGCAATGTGCAATGTTATGCTGGTAATGACTGGATTGCTATGCTGGGTTTGGGGTACTATATGCTCTACACAAATGATAATGATAACATATTAGTTTTTGTAATGGAAGCTGATGGTTGTATGGTAAACTTGCTTCCGTTTGCAGATAATATTGCAAAGGAAAGGAGATAAACATTACAAAACAGAAACTCGACGCCGCCAGTTCAAAACCAATGTGTGCTTAACTCCACACAGAGATTGAAACAGTTGTGTACGCTATCTGCTTTGGTGAATTCAGGTGGTGAATACCATTTAATGTTTACTTTTTAAACAAACATTTAGCACCTTGTTCAGTTGATTATTATTTCGGCCCAGGCCCTGGGGCTGTTAACTTTTATTATTTTGTGTGAAATGGCGATAACTTTCAAAAAGAAGTGTAGTTTTTGTTAATCGGTTGGATTGGCCAATAGCCTATAAGATAATGTTTACATTTGGTACACAAATTTGAACTTTTGCATCCAATACCAAACTTACGCATACACCAAACCTTAGTTTAGCAATAAGGAATGATTATTTTTAGACGTGGGCAAAAATATTAGCTTTTGCTACCAATGTGACAAAAGTTTAGGACGGATGCCTACTTAAAATTTGTTTCTAAAAATGCGAACCCTCTGAAAAGATATGTATGTTCAAAAGACCATTCGCACGATTCAATAAATGAATTTTTACATTTTGCCATTCAAATGTATTGAAAAAGAAAATTGACAAATTCTCAAAAATGTAACAATGGTTTAATGTTGCTCAATTTATAGTTTATTTGATGCTATTTTTCAGTTCCTAAAGTAGGTAGATAGGTAGCTTGCATTACACAAAAAATCAAACAAAAACAAACGTTGGTGACATGTGATTCACAGACTAGATCTTCAAACTTCAAATACACTACGTTTGTGGTACCAACGAGCAACACCATCCTTTATTCATTTGTAAAGCTATGCTTTGTGGCATTTCCTGATTATTATGTTGACAAATTTTGTTCAAAGCGTACCAATCGTACCTATTGGTATCCAAACTCACGTTTTCGAAGCTATCACACAGGCATTCTTTTGGCACTGGGTATTATCTATCTATTAAGTGATGACGACGAATTCTATTTTTTATATCACGTTTCTCAATTAATTGATTGATGCTGTGCCATAGATTTAAGAAAAACTATAAAAAAGTTTACCTTGTACCATAGTTGGCGGTCATATTAGTAATTGTTAATACACCAGCAATTTGTAAGAAAACTTAATAAAAAATTGATATTACACTATCGTCATGAAAATTGAATCATCCCATCGGAAGGAAATTAGTCGGTGGGTAGCTTGTTTTGTGGGAAAAATGGGTTATTGGTGGTGTGGTGAGATGACCCCAGGAAAGTTTGCACCGTGGGTAGTTTCTGCGTTAGAGGCAGTTAACACCGGGGGAAATACGCCTAGACCCGTCGCCAACGAAAATAACGTGTGCGTCAACTCTGGTATTTTTCCACATTTATCCACTCAAGAACGTTTATATACGAATTTTTGCTGTTTTACTCTCTTATCAAAGCGATGCCTGAATTGCCTGAAATAAATGACTGCACACGATTTGATCAATTTATCCTGCAGCTGTTTCAAATCAAGTGTTTTATAACCTTAGATAATAATGCATGTGATAAACGTTTTCGTTGATAGTTTTCGTTTAAGTGCTGTATTTTATACGGTCGATCAGAGACTAGCGGTAATTTCCTGACAATATTCATTTACATATTGAGACATACGGTAAAATACTCTTTCTTTGTGATGGAAATCTCAATTTATCATATTTGGCACGTGGCGTACATTCCCATTTGGTTGCCACAATAGAGAGAGTCCACCGGTCTGGTTTAATCTCGTAATCACGTTTGTTGTTGTCAGATAAAAGTACAAAATTATAAAAAACACTTGTTGATCACACACAAGTTAAGAGGAAAACGTTTTAATCGAATGTTTGTTGAATACAACCAGTTTTCTGTAAACAGGATAAATGATAACACGATCATCTGTATAATTTATTGAGCTGCAAGTTGCAAATGTAAAGAAATTTGGTTATGCATCAAATTAATACCACATCGAATGAAACAACTAAAAGATCACTGCACTCTTTGAATGCAGTAACGTTTTCTTTACAGTTCGATTTTCAATTTTTCAATCACTTGTAAAATTTGATTAATCAAATTTGACAACGGAACTAGAATTAAAATACTTATTACCATTACTTATTTGCAGTACAAATCATATTTCGTTTGGGTAAGTAACGATACCCTAAACTAAACTACTCTCTATCCTCGTAAAATCATGGCTCCAGAGGCAATTCAATATTCGGACGAGGACCGCTACTACAAACTAGACAACATGATGCTTAGTTTGTGTCAGGTTCTACGAAGCATTTTTGCTTGTCGATGGGAGCTGGAGACGGGAGAAAAATGGATCGACGACCAAGATCACTTGCAAAGGTTTATTGACGAATATGGGAGAGGAGCCTTCAAGAAATTGTTGGGTTTCCACAAGAAGCAAGTCAAAAGCAGCAAGGGCGTAGTAGAATGGGATTTGTCCTTGTTGTGCGCGGTGCTTCTCAATTTTGGCGAGGAAAATAAATACGACATTGAGAACGACGCTGTTAAAAAATTGAAAGAAATTAGGAACTTTTTAGCTCACCACATCAACAAGAAAATAAGCGTGGATGTATACAACGACAAAGTTACAATTTACAGAGAGAGTCTCCACTCTCTCGGAATAGACGAGAAGGAAATTGCAATCCTGGTTGAGCGTGCTGGAACTACGTCCTCCGAAGAAGCGTTGAAGCACCTCAAAAAACTGTTGGAGGAAGCAGAAGCGTTTCTGAAAAATGGGCAGGTCCAACGAGCCGAGAAGTGCTATTCAGAGGCAGTCATGATCCCAAGTTTGCTTCCTGTCAACCTTGCAAGGGCTTTTGAAGAACGGTCAAATTATTTTCTCCAACAAATCAAAGATCCGTTGACTGACGTAGAAAAATGTAATAATGCTTTACTCGACGTTACCAAAGCTTTAGAACTAAATAAGGCTTCGTGGAGGGCCCATTACCTGGCAGGCCAGTGTTACCGTTACAAAAATGAGCTGTCTCTATCAATTAATCATTATCAACAAGCTTTAGCTATTTCTCCAGCGCAAAAGCGGGTAAGAGAAGAGTTGGATATGTGCAAAGTTCGGAATACCAGCCAAAAACGATATGATCACCTGAACCCAAATATGATGCCAATGAATCTATCAGAAATGAGGACAAATTGGGAAGAACAATGGGGAACGAAAATTACTGAAAAGGAGCTGTTACATCACAAGCGATACACAGAATGTGGTAACAATGAGGGACAAGCTTATGTGTCTCAAGGTCACCAATATCTTAGTGGCTGGGGTGTGCCAATAGATTCTAGAAAAGCTGCTGAGCATTATGGAAAGGCAGCCAAGTTGAAAAATGCAGAAGGTATGTACAATTTGTCAAAATGTTATAATGACGGGACTGGAGTGAAACAGAACGTACAAGAAGCCTTGCGGATACTCAGAGAAGTAGCGAAAATGAATCCAAAAACCACAGGGAGACCCACTTCACTTGATGCTAATATTGGCGTCGCTTCAGCACAACATGCACTTGGCCTTATGTTTGATACTGGGAATGGGATAGAGCAAGACGTCCACCAGGCTGCTACGTGGTACACCAAAGCCATGGAAAATGGAATGGGAAACGCTGCCAATAACTTGGCTATTTTGTATTACCACGGCAGGGGAGTAGCCGCAGACAAGAAAATGGCAGAATTGTGTTGGAAGCAGGCCATTGTTTTTAGAGATGTCATCGCTCCTGCATATCTTTATAATTACTATACTAAACAGCTGGAGCCCGACATGGTCAAAACCGTACTGCAAATTGGGAAAGAAATGAAAAATTTTGGTCTACTACAGGTAACCGAAACAGAGTTGAACGCTATTTTACAGCCGCTGACAATTGCAAGGTCTTCTGTGGAACCGGAACTGGTGAAGTTTGAGCGGGATTACAAGCTGAGCAAGAAGGGTTTCACGGTTAAAGAAAGACTCTACCGTATGAACAAATATTTGAATGCTAACAAAGCAAAAATATGGAAACACTTGGAGAACATGATGACTACTGAGTTGGGAAAACATAGGAGTTGGGGCGGAAAATGTCAGTGTGACATGTTCACATTAGTATATTTGGTTCACACTGGGAAAATTGCTGTTGAGCATTCCGTAACTGCAGAAGCAATTATAGAGACCCTGAATTATGCTGGAGAGCTTAACTATTTACTGCTAACTGGACAGCATGCGACAGATGAGCAACAAACCGATATTGTAAACCTGTACTATAATTGCGCCACGACGGAGATTCACTTGGTGACAATATTGGATAGGGAAGTATTACCTAGTCTTCTTGACAAGTTGTTTAAAGAAAAAGGAGAGTCGTGTGGGGAAGATGAAATGAAAATTCGATTTTGTTTTGTTACGCACAACCACGGGCCTTCCAATGTTTCCCAATCGGGGGACTTAT